>CM033739.1:34387287-34557705 GCA_019671005.1 Hibiscus mutabilis | reverse complement strand
ATCTTTAAGTTCAAATTTTGAAAATAAATACAAGCGCACACACATAACCAAGCAATGATTTAATGGCTAAGAATTGGAATTGAAATTGAGTTACCTTATAATTTTAACTATTTCCCAATCTTTAACAACAAGATTCAGCTTTTCCTAGCATCTCTTTTTGTATCTATATAATATAAGTCAATGGCAACTTCACAACCTCCAATCCAGCACTACCGAGTCATGTTTCAAAACAAGATACCCCATTTCCCTAAAGAATTCGATGAACCCAGAAAATAATTTCAATAAACAAGACCACTATCGCTTAATGCATGTGATAGATTAGAAAGTTCTTAAAAGAAACTTCAACCTGCTTAAAGCAAAACAGGGATTAAAAAGAATTGACCTTGAAAAACCTGGACATGTAATAGTCTCTGAAATAGAGGTTTACAAAACCAGCTTCAGAGCCAAGCAAGTGCAAGTTGGCAACAATCATAACCTTGAGATCCTCGGGCGAATCATCTTCGTTCCCGACATATTTATCGGGGCTGTAAGCGGTGCTGGGCAGGAGTTTGCAAGAAGGAAATGAGACCCACTCTTCGTATATGAAGAATGTAGAGATTATTATTACAGGCATCAAAGAACTCCAAGTAACTGCGACCATTTTCTTTGGTTGGTGTTTGGGTGAGGACTGGGGAGGGATTCTATGGGTTTGTCATTGCCACTGTTGTTGACCTCACAACCCATTGTAAGAACATAAATGATTTCGGTGAGCTTTTTTATATCGGCTTAAATGAAAAATAGATATATAAAGTATACATTTTTTAATTTTAAATATTTAAATTATTTTTTTATAAAAATAGACGTTTAAAATTTTAAAAATTATAATTTTAGGTGCTTGTGACTTAACTTCTGTTAAAAGAAACTATTACCTAGTAAAAATTTGACACAGGTTATATTTTAAGTTATAATTTCTTTTAATTATTTTTAGTTTTTAATAATTTAAAATTTTTCAAAAAATATTAAAATTTTGAAAATTTCTAAAATAGTCCTAAAATACCTAAATCTCAAATCTCCAAATCATCGCTGCTGCTGCCGACCTTACCCTTTCGGTCGCCGGACATAACCGATCATTTTTCCCAACGTTCCGCCGCCGAAAATCGGCGAACAATGTGCGAATAGAACATTAAACGACGATTGTTAAAAAGCCAATCGATTGGCACACTGTTTGTGGGTTTCAAGCGACGACACGTTAGGGGAAATGGCCGGTCGGGTCGGCGACCGAAAGGGTGGGTTGGCAACGGCGGGCAGCGGCGGCAACGGTGAAGATTTGGGGTTTTGTTATTTTTAGGGATTTATAGACTGATTTGAACATTTTTGAAAAATTTTTGATTTTTTAAAAAATTAAATTTTAAAGTTTTTTTCCCAAAAATAATTAAAAAATCAATATTCCTGCCACGTGTCGCGTTTTAAATGGATAACAGTTTTTTTAACAGCCGGGCACCTAAAATTGCAAATTTTGAAACTTTAGGCAGTTATTTTTACAAAAAAATACTTTAGGCACCTAAAGTTCAAAAAAGTATACTTTAGGCACTTATTTTTCATTTAAGCCTTTTATATTTGATTTCGGCGAGTTAGGAGTGATAATTTATTCAAAGTAACACAACAAAGTGATAATAATTGGGCTTAACTGTCAAATAAGGGCCTAAACTATTTTTTTAGTTAGGTGTATGAATTAAGACGTAACATGTGGTCTTTTTTTTAATTTCTTTTAAAAAACTAAAATTCTTTAAGCTGAAAATTAAAAGTTTTAATTTATTTCAATCAAATAATTTGACCACATTTTCTCTACCATCCGGCATCCCTTGTACGCCAGTGGTTTATCGTTCACCGCCTAAGCTTCGTGTATCGCATCGTTGGCCATCTCCACCCTATACTCGCCGGTCAGAAATTCAATTGGTCTATTTTTTCTTCATTGTTGGATGTTCATCGATGGTTTATTCGTCGCTTTTTGACGATGGGATGATAGGATTTTTAGTCGTGTGGGTCCGACGAAGACAAGGGTGATCGGTGATGGTTGAATCAATAGTTGAAAATGAGAAATTTAAGGATTAGGTTTGGGGGCTTTAGAGAAATTAAATATTTTTGGTTTTTTTAATTTAAAGATTTTATGATTTTTTAAAAATAAAAATTAAAGAAAATAACATAAATATGTCACGTGTTATGTTTTTATTTGATAACATAATTTTTTTAATAATTGTGACGGAAAACTTTATTTGATTTATGGAATGAAACATTAGACACCTATTTGGCTCAAAAAATAATTCAGACACCTTGTAACGACTCGAGTTTCGGGACTCAAGGGTCGGAGTTTGCTCGAGGCATGGGCCCCGCATTTAGGCCATGGTAATTAGGCCTCATAGGCTTTATTGGGCTGATTTTAAGGTTTTGGGTTGAAATTTTGGTATTGGGTTGAGTTAGAGAGATGAGGAGAGGTTACTTGGGTAATTTCTAAATTGTTGAAGCGGGAAAGGAGAGGGGTTTTAATTTGGTTCTGGAGAAAAGGTGACAATGAGGTCATCTTGCTTCCCCTTGTCTCATTACCCCTTTCCCCTTCATTCTTCTGCCCACTTATAAGAAAAGGTATAATCTCTGAGTTGTTTTGTATGAATCACGTTTTGAATGTTAAGGAAGTGTTGTTCAGCAATCCAAGATCTATAATCCAAGGTAAGTTTTGCTAGATATGGTGGAAGTTGAGGTTTTGATGGGGGTTGAAGGAGGAGTCCGAGTTTAAGATTAAGAGGCTCTATTAATGAGTTTTTTGAGTCTTCAGTCTTCTAAAATCTTTTGTAGTAATATGTTTGGTAATCTCTCTTTGTAGTGAAAGAGGGGGGAGAACCTTCAAAGGCTCTTAGGAAGGAGAAATCTTAAGGGCTTGGCGAGAACTTCATTCCAGCCTTCAAAGTTGAGGTTAGTACACTTCTAACTTCTATGTGTTCATGTGCATCGTCATTTTGGTATGTGTTGCTTGTATCATGATGTTATGGTTAAGTTAGAGCTTGATTGATCATCAATGGTAGATTTGTTAATCAGTGTTGTTTGAGGGTAAAAATGATTAGAAACACACTTAATAACTCCTCATAACTTGTATGATCGATTTGGGGCTTAACCATATAGGTTAAGTGGGATTTTAGGGTAAAATTCGAACTATAATTTGGAAATCTGGGTTCGCGTAACGGTACTGGGTAGTCCATATCGGTACGCTTTTATTTGAAAAGGGGCTGTATGTGAGTGGCATACCGATACAGCAGTCTGCGTATCGATACCCCATGCTTGATAAAGATTCCAATGGCGATTTCGCGTACCGGTACACAAGGGGCGTATCGGTTTTACTATTCTATTACCCGATGAAGGCTTTCGCGTACTAGTACACAAATGAGGGAGTACCGATACGGGATGGATACATACCGATATCGCGTATCAATACAGAGTATTAGCATATCGATACGGCTTGTCGTACCAAATCTTTCAAACTTAAATTGAGTATTGGTACTCGTGGGGAGCATCGATACCTAGAGAGGCGTATTGATACTCATATAGGAGTATCGGTACTCGCTGGGTAATCTGCCTAAAAAATTAAGTTTGTGCTGGGGGTTCCATAATTTGGGATAAAAAGGCCAAGGGGTCTCCTATGATGTAAAATGAATGGTAAAATTGAAAATGGTGTTTTTAGCTTGCCTATGTATTAATTGGCCATAATGTGTTTAATTGAAAGTGGATTTCTCGTGTTAGCAAGTCTCATGGATCCTTGGTGGATCATGTGTGGTTGTGCCATGTGAGGGCACTTGGTTGGTTTGCAAGTCTTTGTTTGGTGGGATCCGAATACCTAGTGTGTGAGTGTTGCAACACATAAAGACCACTCAATGTAAGATTTTGAGTGATGAAACGAAGGTCATCCGATGTGAGATTCCGGATGATGTATTAGCTCAATGTGAGATTTCGAGTCCGGTCGATGTGAGATTCTGAGGGAAGACTTGATGTGAGATTCTGAGTATATTAGCTCGATGCGAGATTCCCTGCAACTTGATGTGAGATTCTGAGCATAGGTGGGTTTTTCAGTGTCAGGTGACATTGGGCCTCACTCTTGGATTGTTTATTAATGTTTTTGTGTTATTGAGTTAATGAAATGTGCATGAATGTGTTTAGGCGATTATGGTCCATTCCTTTGTCTTACCTTGATATCATGTTATCTAGCATGATTTTAATTATGATTCACCTGAAGCATGGTCGAGTGGTTGTGTATCCACTGAGCTTTGTTAGCTCAGCATTCAGAATTGTTGTTTCCGTTCGCAGGTAAGTAGGTCACAGAGCGTAGCGGAGCACCATCGAAGCAAGGAATCCAGCATTGACCATTGCGGTAGAGTACATGTACTTAGATGTAAAGGGCTATGTATTCGTATGACATTTTTATTTGTAACTCTATTTTGAATTATATTTGCACCGGTCAAATGTTTTATATGTTGGGCTATGTATTCGTATGACCTTTTTATTTGTAACTCTATTTTGAATTATATTTGTACCGGTCAAATGTTTTATATGTTGGTTATTGGAGCTCCTTATGGATGTTTAAATGTTTGAAATACCGCTAAACTTATTATTTTGGAAAATGTTATGGTTTGAACATGGCAATTTGGACTTATTGGATTTTCAAACGAAAATTTTTAGGAGTGGTTTGGGCTTGTGGCCCAAATGTAGCATCCGGGTTTGGGGTGTTACACTAACTAGAAATAAGTATAGTTTAGACACTTATTTGATGGTTAAGCCTAATAATAAGACTAAATGAAAACTAGTATATAATTGAGAAATTTTGATATACAACACAAGTTTTTTAAAAAAAAATAGGGTTCACGAGTTTAATTTATAATTTAGACGATTAGGTTGTATAGTTTAGAATTGACATAATGTCAAAAAATGTACCTAACGTTTGATTGGATAGTCAATTTAGCCCTATTTTTTTGAAGCACTTTAGCCCTTAACATTTCATTTTAGGCCAAAATGGCCCCTCTGTGGGTGAAAATTGTTTGTCGACTATCAGTGAACGACTTGAAATAAAGTGACAAACCTACATAATAGTGTACACTGACATAGCAGTGTCATATAGACGAAGACGTTAACTTGACAGAATGACACATTAATCAAAAAATAATTTTATAAAATATAAAATTATTTTTCTGTTGACGTGTAATTTTGCCAAGTCATTTCAAGTTGTTTACCATTAATTGGCTAACAATTTTAATCCATATAGGGGTTATTTTGACTCAAAAAAATGTTGATGGTTAAAATGCTTAAAAAATAATATGGGCCAAAGTGACTATCCAATCAAACGTTAAGGACATCTTTTACATTATGTCTTTAGAATTTAGATTCAAAGTTTAAGATTTAGAGTTTATAGTTTAGAGTTAGAGGTTCATGATTTAGATTTTTGTAGTTTAAATATGGATGGATGTAGAAATTTTTATATATCAAAATATAACTCATTTTTAATTATTTAATAGATTAAATCAATGGAAATCATTTGATACAGAGATTAGATGAAGTTTAATTACATAATTTTGTTTACTTTAAGGTTTATAGATTCTATTTATGGTTTACCTTCTATTTAGAATTTATCTGATAGGTAGGGTGAAGTTTGATTTACATAATTTTGTCTATTTTAAGATTTATAGGTTTTATTTAGGGTGTATGATTTAAAGTTTAGAATTTATGTTTATAATTAATGGTTTAAGGTATAGAATTTAGAGATATGATTTTAGATTTTAGGGTTCAAATAGACAATTTGTGAAGATTTTAATTTACATGATCTGTGTATCAAAAACCTACTCTTAAATAAAACATAAAAATATAAAATACAACTGAAAAAATCATAAAACTTCTGCTAGATTAAAAAATATTATATTTTAATACACAAGCTGCATAAAAAAATTACACAAATCTTCTATAAAATTTAAAACGTAAATCACAAACCCTAGTACCCTAAAACCTAATCCTTAAACCCTAAACTCTATGATTAAAAGGCTTGTGTAAACTCAAACTTGTGTATCAAAGTATTTTCTTAAAAAAATCTGCAGAATTAATTGATATCAATTCAGTTTAGTTAATTACTTTTAAAATTATTTAATTTAGGGGTAAAATACATGGTTGGTCTCTTTTGTTTTGGGTTGTTTGAGTTTAGTCACTGATTTTAAAAAATTATATTTTTATCATTTACGTTATCGATTTATAGCATTTTGGTCACTAAGTCGTTAACTCTTGTTAGTGATGGCTTGACAAATTAATCAAAAGGTGACAAATCAATAATTGAATTAAAGAAACAAACCAATTTCTTGGTTGTGTGCTCTCTAATGAGCCCATGAGAGGTTCTTTAATGTGTAAAAAGTTTGAGAGAGTAAACAATAATTGAATTAAAATAAACAAACTAATTTTTTGGTTATGTGCTCTTTAATGAGCTCACGAGAGGTGCCATGCTGTCAAAATGAGAATTTTATATATAGTGTTCTTTAATGTGTAAAAAGTTTGAGGGACCAAACAATAATTGAATTAAAATAAATAAACCAATTTTTTGGTTGCGTGCTCTTAAATGAGCTTATGAGAGGTCCTCTACTGCCAACTTAGTGAAACGATGTCGTTACCTCTTTTAGGCAATAAGACTTTCTTTTCTTCAATTTCTTTACCAATTGTATTAATTCATCCTGAATCCGTAAATCTCTTTTCTTCAGCCCTAATTCTTCCAGTCCAACATCGAGGTCCATGCTTAGTTTTAAAGGGCGCAAGGTGCTCCAAGGTCCAAAAGGTCTTTGGAGGCTAGGCATAGGGTGCAGGCGCGTCTTTCGTAGGCGAGACACATTTTGTGCTAAAAATTTATAAATTAACCCTAAAACATATTTTGTACTTAAATTAACTTGATAATTATATTATAAATACTTAAAGATCAAAATATTTCAATTAAATGTAAATTTTAAAACTATTAAAAATAAACTTTAAAGTATTAATAAATTTATATTATTTCAATATGTGATTTTAGTATTTATTAATATTAATAAATATTTAGTAAAAAAGTCGGTTTATATTAATTTACATTAAAATTAGTATTAAAATTAAACATCTCGGTCTAGATTAAGTGTTTGAGTCACAAAATTAAATTAATAATATGTTTTTTATAATAATAATAATAATAAAATACTAATGAAAAGTTAAAAATGAAAAAAATCATATGTTTAATAAAGAGCTGATAAAATTTGGTTCAATGAACCAAGCCATAGGATCCCACAAAAATTATAAAAGTCATAAAGCATCAACAATTACGTAAAATAATTTTTTTTAAAAAATCTTCAAATGTGAGTTTCTCATTCAACTCTTCCTCTTCAACTCAAGGGATTTCTTTTTCTTCTGTTTATGATATCTTTCTTCATAATTTTTTTTTTATTTTTTATTGGTATAAGTGACCTAAGAAGTATACTAATAGATTCGCCTCTGCTTCTCACCCCGCTACCGGCTGTCGCTCACAACCATTATTGGTCATTATCGGCAACGATCGTTGGATTCTAAATTTTTTAATTTACTATTTTTTTATTTTTTGAACATAAATAAAGAGTCTGTTTCACCAAAAAAAAATGTCTTTAACTATATAAATCTATAAAGGAAGGATTCAAATATATGAATTTGACTTACTATTACGAATATTGAATTTGGATTTTTCGAATTCAAAGATATTATCCACTTATTTGTAGTGGTGCATCCGCATACCGACATTGTTCTGCAAATACGTATTTATATGAAAAGTATAAAAATGCTGCAAAGCTTGCAGCACTGCAACACCAAAAGAAGAAGAAAAAGGACATAAGCTATTGCTCTGTAAGTAGAAATAAATAAAAAACAGATTGCTACCAATCTTATTGAGAAGTCATTTGTTTACTTCTCAATTTTCACTCATTTGACTGTCTCTCAATCCTATCTTCAATGTCATTTCACCTAGTATCAGCTACAACCCTACTCAGACCCGTTTTTTAGATTTTGGTGACTTAAGGGCTAATTAAAAAATTAGTCCTCTAATAACAAGTATTGGAAAAAATGAATTTAAGAGTAGGCCTCTAACAACAAGTATTAGAGAAAAATTAGGGTTCTAATAATAAGTTTTGGAAAAACATTAGATTTTAAGAGTATGTATTTAATAACAAATATTAAGAAAAAACGATCCTCTAATAATAAGTATTGAGAAAAAAAATTAGACCCCCTACTAACAATTATTGGAAAAAAAATGAACTCCTAATAAAAGTATTGATAAAAGTTGGACCCCAAATAACAATTATTGAAAAAATTATATCACTAATAACAAATATTAGAAAATAAATAAATTTTAAGAATAAATCCTTAATAACAAGTATTAAATTTTTTAAATCTAATAATAAATAAAAAAATTAAACTATCATTAAAATTGGACCCCTTTAATCATAAATAGTGGGCACTAAGTAAGCGGTGGGCCTACTTAAAATACCAAATTAACAAGTAAAGTTGAAACTCCACCGACAATAGAAGGAAAAAGAAAAAGGAAATTGTTATAAATATTCAGACGATAATGACGAAAAATAAACGATCGCAAAGATCATGAAAAAAAATAAACATCAATATTTACGTGAAAAACGCAAAAAAAAAGATAATGTGAGATTTTCACTATATCGTAAAAAAATTGCAACCGATGATATTAACCCTAATCCCTATATCTATTTATAAAGATATATTGTTAATATTAACCCTAATTCCTATATCTATTTATAGGAATATGTTGTTTGGTTACAAAAGAAACTTGTATAAAAAGTAATTATACTCAAACTCAGTTTCCTACCCTAACGTATATGTATATCCAAAAGGTAAAATAGAGTTACACATGGACTGATCAGTTCTGTTACTGTGGGGGGTCTCGGTCGGCTTCACTGGTCCTACTCAACCCCTACTTTTGCCACTAAGAATATTCAGGCCAGCTCAAAAAAGAATTTGAGTCATAGCTCTAACAAAAACCATTTCCTTCCCTATAACCCGAAAATTGTGTAGAACTTTACTATCATGTTCTTGCAACGTCTTCCATTTCTATGCTAGATCCTAGCTTGAAACTGAGACTTTAACCGGATACATAGAATGGATATGGGGTAGTTTTGGACGGGGCGTAACGTGAGCGCCTGCTCTGGGGCGCACCTTCTACTTTTATAACTTCAATAATTTCTCAAGTGGTAATCTTATAAGTTAGTGGTTGAAATATGTTTATGTAACGACTTGATTTTTGGGTTAGTAAATCGGGTCTTTGACCCAGGTTATGGGCCATTATTTTGGGAGCCTAATTTATGGGTATTTGAGTTTGGGCCCCCATTATTTTGAAGGAGATGGTTTTGAATTTTAAATAGGAGTAGTAGGTGGAAAAAAGGAAGAAGTTATGAGGAAGAGAGAGAAAAAGAAAAAAAGGTGAAAAGTGGATAGAGTGAAAGAGAAAAGAGGAAATGAGAGAAAAGTTAGGGGATAAGTTTTAAAACTCTGATCTACCGAGATTTGACTATCCGTTATCGAAACCTCTACTGCCATTGTGTTCATCTCATTGAGATGAGTTCGCTGGTACCAGCAGCGTCGCCATCGAAGCTACCGTCGGAAGGGTGAAAAAAAAAGAAGTTTTAGATTTTCTAGTTGAAGGGGTTAGAGCGCTCATAACGAACAACCGAGGCATCCATCATGTTCACCGACATTGAGAGAGTCGAGAAAGGGCTTCATCGTCGTCTTTCAACCACCAAAAGTCGTTGTATGCACCACATGCTCTGCTGCCTGCGCGTGGGCGGCGTCCGGCCGAGCTGCGCTGTCATAACCCAGTTGGATCTAGCCGGTTGGGCCAATCTAAGCCAACCCAAGTCGCAGGTTGAGCCGATCAGCCAAACCGACCCTTCTAGCCTAGCATAGTCAGCCACACCGCCAGCCTCCACCGCCGCAAATGACCGATGTTGACTTTTTTTCGAAAGACCCTACCTCGGGGTTTCTCGACGTTCTGAGTCTGTTGTTGCATTCCATTTTACCAAATTCAAATCTGGTAAGCTGTTTTTATGTATTTTATCCCCTAAAGTAGTCTGGTAGTGTGAAATAGCTTATATAGACGTATTTGTTTTATTCGAGGTTTTTGGTAGACTCGAATATTGGAATTAAAGAGACATTTAGAGGAGCTTGGATTGAGATTTATCACTTTGGCTTAAGGTAAGTACACCTCAAACTCTTATCGTTTCATGAGCATCATAAATGTGATTGTCTTGAGTGTTAGTATCTACAAAATAGGTAGATGGTGAATATGCATGTGTGGAGACCGATAGTATGAGACTCGATATTGTTGAGATGCATGATGATGTTATGGATATGATGGGACTCATAGAGGCTTTAGAGACCACGTAGGGTCGTTTGAGATGCTCGTATGATTATTTAATGATTATTTTATTGATTAAAATAATTAGGATGCCTTATATGCTTGTTCGAATAGATTAATGAGATTTGATGGGAATTATGCTTAAGGATTAAATACTTGGTTAAATGATTATAGAACCGGTAATTAATATTAATTGGGTGAATATGTTAGTAAACAAACTCTAATGATTTTCATAAGCTTTAGGGATCGAATAAAGTGTGGTAATATCATAATTCGAGGAAATGGTACAAACTCGTGAATAGGGTATTGGTACGAGCTATGGTCGTATAGGTACTTGTGAAAATTAAGGATTTCTAGTAAACTATATCTGTATTGGTACGCGTAAGAGTACCGGTACCCAAGGTTACCGTTTCGATACTCGTGTTCTAGTATCGGTACCAATTGAATGGAATAATTTATAATGCTAATAAAAAGATAGAAATTGATATAGTATAATAATGAGATAATATGGGTTAATAAAGATAATTAATGGGGATGACTAATGTACACTTTCATAATATATTAACAAGTTGCTAAATTGAGATGGCTGGCTTGATAAATGATAAAAACCATAGAGTTGGGTAATCATGTAAATGTTGTATGCTGTGTGGTAATCGTATCCACACTGTGTGCTGTTTGGAAACTTGATTGGTTGTGTTACCTTTGATTGATGGGATCCGAATATCCAATGGAAAAGTGTTGTAACACCAAGGTTAAAGATGTCAAATGCATATTCCTAAAGCTGTATGGCACCAGGTCTCATTTGAAGATGCTTGACGAGAGATTCTGAGCATGAGTGTACGTTTCTAAGGTAGTGTGGCACCGAGTCTCACCCAAAGAGTGTATGTTCCCGAAGCTGTGTGGAACAAGACCTCATTCAGAGTGTATATTCCCAAAGTTGTGTGGTATCGGACGTCACTCCAGGTTTGTGGTTATAACTTTGTGTGCTTTTGCTTGGATGATCTGGTGTGATCTCGAGTATGGTTGAGCTTTGTGTACCGTGTATGATGTTTTGCTATGTTTAGAGCATGTGTTTAAGTGACCAATAGTAACGCCACATGTTTATTTATCTCTTCTTATTGCTCGTACTAGCTTGCATGCTTATGTTTATGATTAGCATGAAGTATAGTAGAGTATATGTGTACCACTGAACTTTGTAAGCTCAATGCTCGAAATTGTTGTTTTCGTATGTAGTTTGATCATCGAATCATGGGTTCGAGTAGCACTATTAGTACATGATTCGAGCATATAGATATTTTTAGAGTATGATACTTGCGCTTAGTGGACTATGTATTCATAGGACCTTACGTGGTCTAGTTTGTAATGTATTCATAGGACCTTACATGGTCGAGTCTGTAATTCTTACTTTTGAAATTGTATCAATCAAGTCAAATGTTTAAATGTTTTAAATTAAAGTAGAGCTCTTTTGTAATGATTTAAATTATTTATCTATGTTTTCAACTATTGGATCTAAATACCCTACCGTTTATGTGTCCTTGGCGGACCTGATGGCCAATCCTACTAATGCTGATTGTTCGAGTATATTGTCCCGGCCTTTTAAAAGACAAAATACCTGGTCTTGATAGAGTAGCGTAATCTTGGATTTGGAAGCCTTGAATAAAGTTGTTGCAAGAACTATGAGCTCTAGACTCAATCAAGGAAGTTTGGGCAGATCTGAAAATTCAAGAGAAAAGAGAAGAGATTTTCTTGAAATTTTCAGATTTAAGGCTGGAAATTTAAAGAAAGAAAGACAAGATGAATGATTATATGATAAGAAATAAGAATATAAAAAAGATTAAAAGAGATAAGTAAAACAAATCTGGAAATTCCAGCTTTGTTTATGGAATTATGGAAGATGGAGTGAAGGTTTAAGATGAAGATGGCTTGCGAATTGTTGATGTTGTTTTGTCCTCGACACCCTCTTAGACTCAATTATCTAAGCAAGCAACCTCAAGCGGCTCTAACCCACCCTCCTAGACGCGATTATCTAGGCAAGCAAGAGTGTGAAGATGATCTCCCTCACAAGAACTCGTCGAACTTATGTTGAAAAAGACTTCAAAGGCACAAGTAATCAACACTTGCAAAAACAAACTCACTAGATATTTCATAAATCAAAGAAAATCTCCCTTACAATGATGGAGGCTTCACCCTTTTATAGGTGAAGGATAGACAAAGTAATTTAACTTCTACTAAAACAAGGAAAACCTAATCTAATTAAAAATAATAAAAAAAATAACAGCCTTTAAACTCCTTGTGCTTGTGTGGCAAGGAATAAGGTGATAAGGCAAGTGATAAGCTGATAAGGACTGGGTGGCTGGTTCCTAAAGTATATAAAACCCTAAAAACATCAATTTAAATAATAATAAATATATTGGGCTAAGTTTAATTCGTCCAAAGCCTTATATGTTAGCTTTTGGGCTAAATTTTACAAAATCCCGTAATAATCCCGTATCCAGTTTTCTGCATGCGCAGTCTTCAGTAAATTGGACGTATCTTGAGTTCCTGATGTCTGATTGACGTGTTTCAAGATGCTTTGGAAAGGTAACTGAATGACGGACAATTTGTTAGAAGACAACTTGACTCAGAAATGCCTGGATCCCATCCAAAAACTCGTTGCAAGTTGGCTGACTTTCCAAACTTTACAAACAGATTCAATTTCTTGTCCAAGATGCATCGTTTTTGACCTCTTATGCGTGCATTGTTTTGGCTTTTATTGTTTGCATCGAACAAATTCAGCTTCTTGTCCAATATTAGTAATTTGACCTCGTTCATGCATGTATCATTCCCCCACTCCTCAAAAGGATTCGTCATCGAATCTAAATCGGCAATGAGAGAACAATCATCAACTTCAATTGAAAAGGCTTCTTTGTTGTATGTGGAGTGATCTAATTGAGTTCCTCTCAATGGTTCAACGAAATCCTGAAAAAATAAGACAGCACTACTCGAACATTTGTAAGGATTAGTCAAAACAAAATCACTATCGCGTTCTTTTTCTTGTTTTTTTCTTTTGGGCTTTGTGTGACTTTTACCTCATATATTTTTCACTCACCAAATTTGGGCCGTTAATTTGACTTTTTTCACTCTTGGCCTATTTTCTCTCATTCTTTTGTATCTCACATCTCATATCCCTCTCACAAAAATTATCATCAATGTACAATTTCTGTAGAGGAGAAAGTGTTTCTAACGGAATGATAGGACAAGAATCAAATGAAGGGTTAGTATTACAAGAATCAAATGAAGGGTTAGTATTACACTTACTTTCTTTGTGGGGAGGTAATGGGAGTATAGCAAGTGGACTTACTACTTCACATGAGGGCTTAGAAGCATTGTCATCTTGTCTAATGTGTTCATTATCACTATCATCTTGTTTGAGTTTTTATGTGTTTTCCGTCAACATGAGGATTTTTGTCTTGGTTTTGTCCAGTGACTTGGATGTTTCAATTTTCTGCTTTGGTCTACTTGAGTTGAGCAAAGGTTTAGAAGAATTAGAATGAGATAAAGGTTGAGTGGTACCTCTGTCATAGTGATAATTCTTCTATCGATATCGTTGTCGATCTTTGATGCGCTTTTTGATTGTCATGGAGAATTGGAATGCCTCTTGAAGGGTGTAGTAGGTTTTGAGTTCAAGTACCTCAAGAATGTTGTCATTGAGTCTAATAGCAAACCTAGTCATTGTATCCTCTTCATCCTCTTGTATGTCGGCTTTTTGCATCAATGATTCCATTTATTTGAGATACTCATCAATAGTTCTGCAGCCTTGTCGGATCATTTGTAACTTTTGTTTGATCTCTCGTTGATATAATGGGGGAACAAATCGTTCTTGCATGACTTTTTTAAGTTCTCCCCATAAGTTTATCTTGGCTTCTCTATTAAGACGCCGATTGCGGACCAATTGGGACCACCAAATAGATGCATATTCAGTGAATTCGAGAGTCAATAGTGGAACTTGATCCTCTTCAGGACATTGATAATGCTCGAATAAAAGATCAACTCAATTTTCCCAGTCACAATAAGCATCAGGGTCATACATTCCTTGAAAATGTGGTACAGTGATCTTTGGCTTGGCTAAGGTGTTTGTTGCTCGTCTCGGTTCTATGCGATGATCGTGCCTATGTAAGGGGTTTTGGCGTCTATTCTGAATGGGAACAAGATTTGGACGCTTAGGCTCATCAGTATCGCTTGCGATAGCAGTGGTTTCTAATCTTCCAATGGTTTGAGTGATTGCGGTCACGACTGTATCAGTGTGCTCAAGCTTGGTTGCCAATGAGGTTACAGCCCGTTCAAGTTTGTTGAGAGTATCCGAAACTTCTTGAAGAGTCACTTCATGTGGTTCTTCGTCGTTACTCGTTTCTGACATCCTGAAACACTCAGATTTAAAAAGGTGACAAGCAAAAGAAAACTAGAAATCTCACTAAACACTCCAAGAATAAATATTTAGCGAGGCAAGTAAACCGATCTCGTGCTCTTTAAAGACCTTCATGCCACAAGTCAACAAGTTACAATCGGAGTTTAATCCTAACAATGAGTCCTAATTGTACTAGGAGTCCAATGAAAAGGCTTGACACCAATTGAATATAGTTGCAAGAAAGAAGGATTGTAATGCAACTTTGTTGTCCTATTCACACCAGAAAAGAGAATGTGTAAATGGCGTAATAGAAGAAAGAAAAAGCAAAACAAAGGAATTTAAAAAAACTAAGAGCAAAAAAATTTAGTCTAGAAAGATGATAACCCTAAAACCCATAAACAACTTGAAGGAAGAAATCCAATGTTGAATCCACTTCAATGTGATGCTTGTGGTGGTTGATGATGGTGATCTTGATGATTCTTGATGGTGGTTGGTGGCTAGATATGAGTTTTCTCACTTTTCTTTCTTTTCTTTCTTTTTTTTTTCTTTTTTTTTCTTTTTACAAGGTAAATAAACTGAAAATAACGAAAATTGAAGAAAAAATAATGAAAATAGGGTTAAAGTAGGGGGAAACCCTAATTTTACTGAAACTTTATCCACTTCGTTCGAGGTGTTCCCGAAGTCCAAAACTTCTGAAATTTTGTGTGGTGACTCCTCCAATGGTGTAGGTCTGGTCTGGATATTTTCAGCTCAAAATTCACTCGTTTGGTTTTGACGAATTTTCCCTAATTTTTGAGTTTTTTTTCCCAAAAATGCCAAAATTCTTGCCAAGAATAGTCTCAAATCTGATACTAAATGATAGAGTAGCGCAATATTGGATTTGGAAGCCTTCAATCAAGTTGTTGCAAGAACTAGGAGCTCTAGACTCAATCAAGGAAGTTTGGACAGATCTGAAAATTCAAGAGAAATGAGATGGGATTTTCTTGAAATTTTTAGATTCAAGGCTGGAAATTTAAAGAAATAAAGACAAGATGAAGGATTATATGATAAAAAATAAGAATATAAAAAAAGATTAAAAGAGATAAGTAAAACAAATCTGAAAATTCTAGCTTTGTTTATGGAATTATGGAAGATGGAGTGAAGGTTTAAGATGAATATGGCTTGCGAATTATTGATGTTGTTTTGTCATCGGCACCCTCTTAGACTCAATTATCTAAGCAATCAACCTCAAGCGCTCTAACCCACCCTCCTAGACGCGATTATCTAGGCAAGCAAGAGTGTGAAGATGATCTCCCTCACAAGAACTCGTCGAACTTATGTTGAAGAAGACTTCGAAGGCACAAGTAATCAACACTTACAAAAACAAACTCACTAAATATTTCATAAATCAAAGAAAATCTCCCTTACAATGATGGAGGCTTCATCCTTTTATAGGTGAAGGATAGACAAAGTAATTTAACTTCTACTAAAACAAGGAAAACTTAATCTAATTAAAAATAATAAAAAATAACAGCTTTTAAACTCCTTGTACTTGTGTGGCAAGGAATAGGGTGATAAGGCAAGTGATAAGCTGATAAGGGTTGGGTGGCTAGTTCCTAAAGTATATAAAACCCTAAAAACATCAATTTAAATGATAATAAATATATTGGGCTAAGTTTAATTCGTTCAAAGCCTTATATGTTAGCTTTTTGGCTGAATTTTACAAAATCCCGTAATAATCCCGTATCCAGTTTTCTGCATGCGCAGTCTTCAGTAAATTGGATGTATCTTGAGTTCCTGATGTCCGATTGATGTGTTTCAAGATTCTTTGGAAAGGTAACTGAATGACGGACAATTTGTTAGAAGACAACTTGACTCATAAATGCCCAGATCCCATTCAAAAACTCGTTGCAAATTGGCTGACTTTCCAGACTTTACAAACATATTCAATTTCTTGTCCAAGATGCATCGTTTTTGACCTCCTATGCGTGCACTGTTTTGGTTTTTATTGTTTGCATCGAACAAATTCAGCTTCTTGTCCAATATTAGTAATTTGACCCCGCTCATGCATGTATCAGGTCTCCCCTCCTATTGGGTTCTTAAAGTTGAATATTAATGGGGCCATGCTTCATTGCAGGGGTGGGAGAATCGACCGTGTAATCAAAAATTCTGATAGTGAATTGATTCTCTCATTCTCAGAGTCTATCGGCCTTAGTCCACCAATCTTAGCTGAATTATTGGCCTTAAATTTTGGACTTTCGCTTCCGATTTTGCTAGAGGTTTGTAATCACTTTAGATTGATCGTGGAAAGTGATTCAAAAACTGCTTTGAGCTGGATCTCGGGTTTTGTTCAGTACCGTATTCCTTCTGATCCATCATTCGTGAAATTATAAATTTAGGTAAAATAAGAGCCACCATCTTTCGCTTCATCGCAAGATGTGGTAACATAGATGCCGATAGGCTAGCTAAAACAGGGATATGTTGAGATTTCTTAATTAGTAGGTTAAAATTGGTGGTTGTAAGATTTGTTTTTGCCTTGTAGTTTCTGGTTTTTGGTTATTATGTGGATGTAAACTCTTATTAATAATAATAAAGTAAAGACACTTTTTCCTCCTTTCGCTGCCATTCAACTAACTTCGATTAATTAGAGGATATGAGGGGGTTTTAACAAGGCCTGCAATTCTTATATAAAACTATTGGATCTAAATATTTTGGAAATATCTTACTTAGGTTAAATCTAGCTGCAAAATTTTATAATTTTAAGTTAGGCTTGAGGCCCAAATATGACATTCAGGTCGAGGGTGTTACAACAGTGATATCAGAGCATTGGTTTAGCCGGTTCTAGGAAACCCTGGGGTGGTATAGGTGTTTTAGTAAGATGTTTAATGAACGCAAGCCCTTAAATTAAGTTCGTACTCTTGAAGACTAAAATCATGATGGTGCATCCAAATTTACGACGTCAAGATGGTTCTGACCGTGGCTGAGTTAAGTGTTGAGCCGCTCAAGGAAGTGATTTTGAAGGCGAGGTCATCCTAAATTATTGAGTTGCAAGTTGGTTGAATGATGTCGTAATCGAGGATGCATCTTCTTCTCTTTACCTAAATGGTGTCTTCATTGCATATTATAGACATTCCAAAGCCTGATGATACGTTAGGAATATTTATAGTGAGGAATCTTCATTATTATGCGTAGATAATAGTTGTGTTACGGGTATGGATAATTTGCTCTCAAAATCAATCAGTGGACGCATGTTGATTGGAGGACCCATTGTCTACTTAAAAGGAGTCTCAATGATACTTAGAAAGTATCATTGCTCTTCTCAAGGGCATTTCTCGAAGATAGTAGATTCAGGATCTACTAGTTCGCTAGATTGTGACCAAAGTTAGATGTTCTACAGGTTTGATGGGGCTAACTTCTTGAGAGTTATTGCATCTCAATAATTGTTTTGGTTAATCAAGCACGATGCTAGGCAGTAATGTTAAGGATAGGCTCTAGGCTTTAAGACCTCGAGGAACCCAACATTTGGTAATGAGAATATTAAACAGTTGCCCTCCTACCGTGATTTTTGTAATGGCTGTTTAGAGTATGGCACAATGGGGTTGTGTGGTATGTTTGACCGTTGGGTAGATGCCAGCGTGTGTAGTACATTGCTCATGAGCTTTTAGACTATTAGAGTGTTTATTTATGCTTTTTGAAGGTGTCGTCTGGATTTCTTCCCTGTCAAAGATGTGAGTGGATATTGAGGTAAGGCCGAGTGGGACGTTGATGCCCATCACTCTTGTTAGAGGACACCGAACCAGTTGAAAAAGTCAGAGGTTCTGTGACAAATGCGCAACTCGAACATGGTTTTTTTATCTAAGTGTTTCGCCCAAAGAAGAACTGAGCTTGTTCACTAGCAAAAAGTTGGTTCGTGAGGTGATGTTTAAACCGTTAGTAGCTTGTTAAGTAACAGTGAGGGACTGTTACATGTCCCCTAAGGTGGATGACTCATTTAATCAATTGTGAAGTACCAATGTGTTTTCCCGGATTGGTTCGAGAATAAGATGGTTACAGTTAAAGTTTTAAAGGCTTGTAGTTTTAAAATGAATTTTGGAATGAAGATCTCTCTCTTTAAAGTGTGTTGTGGTAATGGTTGATGTCTGTAATAATGTTTGAGGTGTTTCAGCGATGATAAAATGTGGGCCACCGTGTTTCTCAAATATAAGTGGGTACTTTGAGTAACACGTGTGAATGTATAAGGAATATGAAAAGATAAGAGTTCGCAAGAGAATAACCTTAATGACGTTGTGTGTGGGAAAGGTTAGTTACCATGCAATCGGTTAAGGAAGTAGGGGTTTTAGACTTCGTAAATGTTTTTGTTTGAATCACAATTTCTTTAGAACGAGTTGAGGAACATTGGTGGAAATTTGAGCCGCGTGAGACCATTTTTTTATGACAATAGTGCTGATTCAGTTAAATTCGGGTAAGGTTTTGATATCTTCGATGATGTTTTGTTGTTTTGTTAGGGCTATATTTTTGTGCTAAAAGAGGGAATGTTGCGTTCACCTCTACATTGTGAAATTTTTTGTACTTGATCTTTAAGGAATTTGAAATTTGGACAACGACGTGAGCTGAAGTAATTAAGACATGTTGATCGTGCGTAATCGATCACCACCTAAGTAAAGTGAACATGATAAGTGATGGGTTGAACATAGTTAGTTCGGGTTATAATATCATATTGCCTATGTGGGGTGATCAAGGATTGAAATTGATGGTCGTGTAAGGAAGTATCGATGCTAGTTCAATGCGGTACCGGTACTCGATCCATCTAGTGTCGATACTGATCGGTCAGTTCTGGTACCTACGTGTTTTGTTGGTTAAGATTTGAGTTGAGGATTGGGTAACTTTAGAAGCCGTAAGAAGTAGCATATAGTTGTAATTAAAAGGATATGGCGTTATGATTGGATTTAGGTCCGATGATTTCTGATAGACTTTGAGATTTTATTGTGGGTGTTTTAGAGAAAGACATGTTAAGGCAAGAGATTCTTCTTATATGGTACTGTGGTCAAAATATGGTGAATTTTGAGAGCGACAGTTTGTATCAAGCTTTTATCGTGAGTTTTAGGAGATAATGTGGAGTTGTGTGTTTGAGATTGTGATAAGTGGTTGACTCACCATCAGTTGGGAGGCTAACATTGAGTTTTTCAAAGTTGTTGTAATTATATGATGTTTCTTAGTGGAAATTAAATGGATGACCATAGATCTTATGAAGGATTGGCGAATGTACAGTTTTAATGGAATTACATTGAGTAATGATATAGTCTCTGATAGGTACTATCTAATAGTTTCGACAAAGATGAGATCCAGATAGAAGGTCTGCTTGAATTGTTTGTGGGTTGAGTTGTACGACACTTCAGTGTATACATTATACCTTTTGACGGGAGACTCGAGGTTTATAATGGAACCTTATTCTTTGGTGAGATTTCATGCCATGACAGATCTTAGTGAGGGAACATATGAAGTTTTTTCAAGACTCGCTATAGCTTGGAGTGTAAGACTATTGTGTTAATTGAGTTTTTGGGAGTTACTTTAGTTGTCGATATGCGTTATCATCCTAAGTTTAAGGTAAGTGCTTGAGGCGGGTTAAGACATCGTTTGTTTTCCGAAGTCTTGTACTAGGCAAACAATGTTATTGATATGTGATGTCATCAGAGTTGGAGTCTCCTTCAGGGAGACACCACGGGAGGACTTATTTTGTTTTGGGTGCAATGGCTAGTTAACCTCGTGTTCTTTTTAGATCATACGGAGTTGCGGAAGGATTTTGTGTGCAACAAACTTTTGGATTCTACATCATAAGTTGAGTTTCTTTGATGACATATTTGTGTGACAATTGTCGGGGTACCGTTGGGTCTTGCTTGTACCGAACGAAGATAGATTCCTTCTAACAGAAAGGAACAGTTGATATTACGTTTGTATCATTAGAAGGCAAGGGTTATAAATGATAAGTGTTACGAGAGATCAGAGTAGTACAGTGGGAAAACTTTGGGGATGTCAAAGAGTTGTAGGTATTTGAGCATATTCATTGGTTTATGAATACAAATTTTGAGGATAATTTTTTTAAGGGGAGAGAGTTGTAACGACCCAATTTTTAGGTTAATGAATCGGATCTTAAACCCGGGTTATGGGTCATTATTTTGGGAGCCTAAGTTATCGGTATTTAAGTTTGGGCCCATTATTTTGGAGGAGTGGGGTTTGAATTTTAAATAGAAGAAGTAGCTGGAAAAGGAGGAAGAAGTTATGAGGAAGAGAGAGAAAAAAAAGGTGAAAAATGGATAGTGAAAGAGATAGAAGAAGAAATAGAAGAAAAGTTTAGGGAAGAGTTTTGAAACTTTGATCTATCAAAATTCGGTCCGTTATCGATACCTCTACAACTATTGTGTTCATCTTGTTGAGACGAGTTTGTCGGTACTAGCGGCGTCGCCATCAGAGTCGCCGTCAGAGAGGGTGAGAGAAAAGAAGTTTTGGATTTTCCAGTTGAAGGGTTTAGATCACACATAATGTAAAACTAAGGCCAACATCGTGTTTACCAATGTCGAGAGAGTTGAGAAAGTGCTTTGTTATTGCCGCCCAGCCACCAAAAGTTGTTACACGCACCACTGCTTGCGCGTAGGCGACGTCTTACCGAGCTGAGCTGTTATAACTCAGCTGGATCTAGTCGATTGGGCTAAGCCGAGCTGGCCTGCTAAGCTGTCACAAATTGCAAGCTGAGCCGGTCTGCCAAGCTAGCCCTTCAAGTATAGCCAGCAGCTCCGCTGTTGACCGTCGCCGCTGATATTTTCAGAAAAACCTTACCTAGAGGTTTCTCGATGTTCTGAGCTTGTTGAGGTAAGCTGTTTTTATGCGTTTTATCCTCTAAAGTATTCCAATAGTATAAAATAGCTTATATAGTCGTATTTGTTTTATCCGAGGTTTTGGTAGACTCGAATATTGGAATTAATAAGATGTTTGGAGGAGATTGGATGAGGATTTATCGCTTTGGCTTAAGGTTAGTATACCTCAAAATCCTATCACTTCATGAGCATCATAAATGTAATTGCCTTGCTTGTTAGTATCTGCAAAATAAGTAGATGATGATTATGCATGTTTGGAGACCAATAGTATAAGACTCGATATTGTTGAGATGCATGATGATGTTATGGATATGATGGGACTCATAGAGGTTTTAGAGACCGTGTAGGGTCGTTTGAGATGCTCGTATGATTATTTGATGATTGTTTTATTGATTAGAATAATTGAGATACCTTGTATGCTTGCTCGAATAGATTGGTGAGATTTGATGGGAATTATGCTTAAGGGTTCAATACTCGGTTAAATAATTATGGAACCAATAATTAACATTAATTGGGTGAATGCGTTAGTAAACAAACTCTAATGATTTTCATAAGATTTAAGGATCGAACAAAGCATGGTAATATCGTAATTTGAAGAAATGGTACAAACCAATAAATAAGGTATCGATACGAGCTTTGGCCGTACCGGTACTTATAGAAATTAAGGATTTCTAGTAAGCTATATTTGTATCGGTACGCGTAAGAGTATTGGTACCCAGGAGTACCGTATCGATACTCGTGTTCAAGTACTAGTACCGATTCAATGGAATCATTTATAATGCTAATAAAAAGATAGAAATTGATGTGGGATAATAATGAGATAATATAGGTTAATAAAGATAATTAATGAGAATGATTAATGTACACTTTCATAATATATTAACAAGTTGGTAAACTAAGATGGGTGGCTTGATAATTGATAAAAATCATAGAGTTGGGTAATCATATAAATGGTGTGTGATGTATGGTAATCGTGTCCACACTGTGTGTTGTTTGGACACTTGATTAGTTGTTTTTCCTTTGATTGATGGAATCCGAATACCTATTGGGAACATATTGCAACATCATGGTTAGAGAAACCAAATGTACGTTCCTGAAGCTGTGTGGCACCGGGTCTCATTTGAAGATGCTCGCAGAGAGATTCCGAGCATGAGTGTACATTCTTGAAGCTGTATGACACTAGGCCTCACTCCAGGTTTATGGTTATAACTTTGTATGCTTTTGCTCGGATGATCTGGCGTGATCCCGAGTATGGTTGGGCCTTGTGTGCCATGTATGATGTTTTTCTATGTTGAGAGCATATGTTTAGGCGACCAGTAGTAGTGCCACATGTTTATTTGTCTCCCCTTATTGCTCGTACTAGCTTGCATGCTTATGTTTATGATTAGCATAAAGTATAGTAGAGTAGATGTGTACCACTGAGATTTGTAAGCTTAGTGCTCGAAATTGTTTTTTCCGTTCATAGGTTGATCGTCAGATCACGGGTTCGATGAGCACTATCAATACATGATTCCAGTATGTGGAGTTTTCATAGTATGATGCTTCGTTTAGTGAACTATGTATTCATAGGATCTTACATGATTGAGTCTGTAATTCTTACTATTAAAATTGTATTAATCTAGTCAAATGTTTAAATGTTTTAAATTAAAATGGAGATTCTTTGTAACAATTTAAATTGTTTATCTATGGTTTCAACTATTGGATCTAAATATTTTGGAAATACCTTATTTGGGCTAAATCTAGTTACAAATTTTTTTGGTTTTGTGCTGAGCTTGAGGCTGAAATATGACATACGGGTCAAGAGTGTTACAATAGTGGTATCAAGGCATAGGTTTAGCTGTTTCTAGGAAATCCCGGGGTGGTATAGGTGTTTTAGTAAGGTGTCTAGTGAATACAAGCCCTTAAATTAAGTTCGTACTCTTTAAGACTGGAATATTAATGGTGTGTCCAAAGTTACGACATTAAGATGGTTATGATTATGGCCGAGAGTGGCTGAGTTAAGTGTTGAGCCGCTCATGGGAGTGATTCTGGAGGCAAGGTCACCCTAAATTGTTAAGTTGCAAGTTGGTTGAATGATGTCGGAGTCGATGATGTTTCCGTTTTTTGCCACCTGAATGGTGTCTTCGTTGTGTATTACGTTTCGAAGCCTGAGGGTACGTCAAGAGAGTTTATGGTGAGGAATCTTTATCATTATGCATGGATAACGGTTATGTTGCGGGTATGGATAATTTGCTCTCGAAATCGATCAGTGGATACACGTTGGTTGAATGACCCTTTGTCCGCTTAAAAGGAGTTTCATTGATACTTGGAAAGTATGATCGCCCTTCTCAAAAGTATTTCTTGGACATATTAGATCCAGGATCTACTAGTTTGCTAGATTATGATCGAAGTTAAATGTTCTATAGGTTTGATGGGGCTACCTTCTTGGGAGTTGTTGTATCTCGAGAATTGTTTTAGTTAATCAAGCACGATGCTAGCCAGTAATGTCAAGAGTGGAATCGAGGGTCCAAGACCTCGAGGGAACCTAAACTTTAGTAATGAGATTGTTAAACCGTTACCCTCCTACCATGATTTTTGTAGTGGTTGTTTATTGTATAACACAACAGGGTTGTGTGGTTTGTTTGACCATTGGTAGATGCCAACGTGTGTAGTACAACACTCAATAGCTTTCAGACTGTTAGAGTGTTTGTTTATGCTACTTGGAAGAGTCGTCAGAACTTTCTCTATATCAAGGACGTGAGTAGATATTGATGTAAGGCCGAATGGAACGTCGATGCCCATCGCTGTTGTTAAAGGACACCGACCCAGTTGAGAAAGTCAGAGGTTCTGTTACGAAGGTACAACTCGAACGAGGTTTTTTTTGTCTAAGTATTTTGCTTAAGGATGAACCGGGCTTGTTCGCTAGTAAGAAGTTAGTTCATTGAGGTGATGTTTAAACTGTTAGTAGCTTGTTAAGTAACAGTGAAAGACTGTTACGTGCCTCCTAAGGTGGATGATTCGTTTAATCGATTGTGAAGTACCAGTGTATTTTCTTGTATTGGTTCGAGAATAAGATGGTTGCGGTTAAAGTGTTAAAGTCTTGTAATTTTGAAATAAATTTTGGAATGAGGATCTCCCTCTTTAAAGTGTGTCGTGGTAATGGTTGATGTCTTTAGTGATGCTTAAGGTGTTTAGTGATGATAAGGTATGGCCCACCGTGTTGTCTCTCGAATTTAAGTGGATACTTTGAGTGACACATATGAATGTATAAGGAATATGAAAAGATGAGAGTTGGCAAGATAATTACTTTAATAACCTTGTGTGTGGGAAATGTTAGTTATCATGTAATTAGTTAAGGAAGTAGGGGTTTGAGACTTCGTAAATGCTTTTTCTTGAATCACAATTTCCTCGGAACGAGTTGAGGAACATTGGTGGAAATCTGAGCTGCGTAATACTATTTTATTGTGACAGTGGTGCTGACTCGGTTAAAGTTGGGTAAGGTTTCAAAATTTTCGATGATGTTTTGTTATTTTATTAGGGTTGCATTTTTGTGCTAGAAGAGAGAATATTGTGTTCACCTCAATAGTATAAAATTTTGGGTATTTGATCTTTAAGGAATTTGAGATTTGACAACGACGTGAGCTGAAGTAATTAAGAGCTATTGATCGTATGTGATTGATCACCACTTAAGTAAAGTGAAGTTGATAAGTGATGGATTGTACGGAGTTAGTTCGGGTTATAATATCACCTGCCCATATGGGGCGATCAAGGATTGCAACTGATGGTCGTGTAAATAAGTACCGATGCTAGCTCGATATAGTATCGATACTCGATTTATCTGGTGTTGGTATTGATTGGTCAATACTAGAACCCACATGTTTTATTGGTTAAGCTCCAAGTTGATGATTTGGTAACTTTGGAAGCTGTGAGAAATAACATTTGGTTGTAATTAAAAGGATATAGTGGTATGATTGGATTTAGGTCCGATGGTTTCTAATAGACTTTGAGATTCCGTTGTGGGTGTTTTAAAGAAAGACATGCCAAGGTAAGTGATTCTTCCTATATAGTACTGTGGTCAAAATATGGTGAATTTTGAGAGCGACAGTTTGTGCCAAGCTTTCTTCGCATGTTTTAAGAGACGGTGTGGAGTTGTGTGTTTGAGATAGTGATAAGTGGTTGGCTAACATTGAGTTTTTCAGAGTTGTTGTATTATATGATGTTCCTTAGTGAAAATTAAATGGATGACCGTAGATCTTGTGAAGGATTGGCGAATGTACAATTTTAATGGGATTATGTTGAGTAATGATATAGTCTTTGATAGATATCGTCTAATAGTTTCAGCAAATGTGAGATCCAGATAGATGGCATGTTTGAATTGTTTGTAGGTTGGGTTGTAAGACATTGTGGTGTGTATATTTTACCTTTTGACAAGAGGCTCGAGGTTTGTGATAGAACCTTATCCTTTAGTGAGATTCTATGCCAGACAGATCCTAGTGAGAGAACATATGATGTGTTTTCCAGACACGATATAGTTTGGAGTGTAAGACTCTTGCGTGAACTTAGTTTTTGGGAGTTGCTTTAGTTGTCGATATGAGTTATCATCCCGAGTTTAAGGTAAATGCTTGAAGCGGGTTGAGATGTTGTTTGTTTTTAGAAGTCTTGCACCAGACAAGCAATGTTATAGATATGTGATGCATCATAGTTGGAGTCTCCTTCAGGGAGTCACCACGAGAGAAATCGTTTTGTTTTGGGTACAATGATTGTTTAACCTTATGTTCTTTTTAGATCATACGAAGTTACGGAAAGGTTTTTTGTACAACAATCTTTTGGGTTCTACAACATAAGTTGAGTTTTTATTGATGACATATTCGTGTGATAGTTTGTTCAGGGTACTGTTGGGTCTTGCTTGTACCAAGTGAAGATAGATTCCTTCTAAAAAAAGAACAATTAAGATTATGTTTGTATCAATAGAAGATAATGGTTATAAATGATAAGTGATGTGAGAGATCAAAGTAGCGCATCGAGAAATCTTTGGGGACGTCAAGGAGTTGTAGGGATTTAAGCATCTTCATTGGTTTATGAATACAAATTTTGGGGACAAATTTTCTTTTAAGAATGAGAGAGTTGTAATGACCTAATTTTTTGGTTAGTGAATCGGGTCTTGGACCCAGGTTACGGGCCATTATTATGAGAGCCTAAGTTATGGGTATTTGAGTTTGGGCCCATTATTTTGGATGAGGGGGTTTTGAATTTTAAATAGGAGTAATAGGTGGAAAAGAGGAAGAAGTTATGAGAAAGAGAGAAAAAAAAGTGAAAAGTAGATAGTGGGAAAGAGAGAAAAAGAAAAGAGAAAAGAGTTGAGGAAGGAGTTTTGAAACTCTAATCTACTAAGATTCGGCCATCCGTCATTAAAACCTCTACCGCCATTGTATTTATCTCGTCGAGACGAGTTTTTCGGTACCAATGACATTGCCATCGAATCCGCCGTCAGAAGGGTAGGAGAAAAGAAGTTTTAGATTTTCTAGTTAAAGGGTTAGAGCGCTCACAACGTAAAATCGAGGCCTTCATCATTATGTATCAGTGTCGAAAGAGTCGGGTAAGGGCTTTGTCATCGTCGTTCGGCCACTAGAAGCCACCGCACGTGCCACATGCACTACCAAGTTGGTTGGGTCAAGCTAGTTGGGACAAGTCGAGCTGGCCTACCAAGCTGACCCAAGCCATATGCTGAGCCGGTTTTCCAAGTTGGCCCTTTGAGCTGAGCCGAGC
This sequence comes from Hibiscus mutabilis, assembly GCA_019671005.1. Taxonomy (NCBI): domain Eukaryota; kingdom Viridiplantae; phylum Streptophyta; class Magnoliopsida; order Malvales; family Malvaceae; genus Hibiscus; species Hibiscus mutabilis. The sequence continues at coordinate 34,530,308 of CM033739.1, read as the reverse complement.
CAGTCACCGGCCACTGTTAACCGCTATCACCAGTGACCGACGTTGACTTTTTTAAGAGACCCTACTCGAGGGTTTCTCGATGTTTTGAGTTCGTTGCCGCAATCTGTTTTGCCAAATTCTAACCTAGTAAGCTATTTTTATGCGTTTTATCCCTAAAATAGTCTGATAGTGTGAAATGGCTTATGTAGTCGTATTTGTTTTATTCGAGGTTTTTGTGGACTCGAATATTAGAATTAAATAGACGTTTGAAGGAGCTTGAATGAAGGTTTATTGCTTTGCCTTAAGGTTAGTACACCTCGAACTCCTATCACTTCATGAACATCATAAATATGATTGCATTGCGTGTTAGTATCTGCAAAATAAGTAGATGATTAATATGCATGTGTGGAGACCGATAGTATGAGACTCGATATTGTTGAAATGCATGATGATGTCTTAAATATGATGTGACTCATTGAGGCTTTAGATACCATATAGAGTCATTTGAGATGTTCGTATGATTATTTGATTATTATTTTATTGATTAGAGTAATTAGGATGTCTTGTATGCTTGTTGGAATATATTGATATTGATTAGAATAGTTGGGTTGCCTTGTATGCTTGTTCGAATAGATTGATTAGTTTGATGGGAATTATGCTTAAAGGTTAAATACTCGGTTAAATAATTATGAAACCGGTAATTAATATTAATTAGGTGAATGCGTTAGTAAACAAACTCTAATGATTTCCATAAGCATTAGGGATCGAATAAAGCATGGTAATATCGTAATTTGAGGAAATAATATGAACCCGTGAATAGGGTATCAGTACAAGCTTTGGCTATACTGACACTTGTGGAAATTAAGGATTTCCAGTAAGCTATATCTATATCAATATACGTAAGAGTACCGGTACCCAGGGGTATCGTATCGATACTCGTGTCAAGCACCGGTACCGGTACCGATTAAATAGACTAATTTATAATGATAATAAAAAGATAGAAATTGACGTGGGATAATAATAAGATAATATTGGTTAATAAAGATAATTAATGAGGATGATTAATGCACAATTTCATAATAAATGTTGTGTGGTAATCGTGTTCACGTTGTGTGCTGTTTGGACACTTAATTGGTTGTGTTACCTTTGATTGATGGGATTCAGATACCCAATGGGAAAGTGTTGCAAAACCATGGTTAGAGATGCCGAATGTACGTTCCTGAAGCTGTGTGGCACCAAGTCTCATTCGAAGATGCTCGATGAGAGATTTTGAGCATGGGTGTACATTTTCAAAGTTGTGTGGCACCAGGTCTCACCTAAAGAGTGTACGTTACCAAAGCTTTATGACAGCGGGCTTCACTCAGAGTGTATGTTCCCGAATTTGTGTGGCATCGGGCCTCACTCAAGGTTTGTGGTTATGACTTTGCGTGCTTTGCTTGGATGATCTGGTGTGATCCTGAGTATAGTTGGGTCTTGTGTTCCATCTATGATGTTTTGCTATGTTGAGAGCATGTGTTTAGGCGACAAGTGGTAGCGCCACACGTTTATTTATCTCCCATTATTACTCATACTAGCTTGCATGCTTATATTTATGATTAGCATGAAGTATAGTAGAGTAGATGTGTACCACTAAACTTGGTAAGCTCAGTGCTCGGAATCATTGTTTTTGTGCATAGGTTGATCGTCGGATCGTGGGTTCGAGGAGCACTATCAGTACAAGATTCCATCATGTGGAGGTTTTCAGAGTATGGTACTTGCGTTTAGTAAACTATGTATTCATAGGACCTTACGTGGTCGAGTATGTAATTCTTACTTTTGAAATTGTATCAATCAAGTCAAATGTTTAAATGATTTAAATTAAAGTGGAGCTCCTTTGTAACGATTTAAATTCTTTATCTATATTTTCAACTATTGGATCTAAATATTTTGGAAATACCTTATTTGGGCTAAATCTAGTTGCAAAATTTTATGGTTTTGGATTGAGCTTGAGGCCTAAATGTGATATCCGGGTCAAGAGTGTTACAGTTTACTTTCTACCTAAAGTTTATTTTTGAGTTTTTACTCAAGCTCTAAAAACATCCAAGACATCTATGAATGGATGTATACAAACTCAAGACTTTTTTCGAGCAAGTAAAGAGCTGAGCCATTTAGGAAAATTAGGAATGGCAAAATTACCTGACCCGGTGTGCCTCGACCCGATTTGGTCGGGTTTTTAGTCTTGAATTTCTAAGATCGGGGCGTGGCGTGTTCGGGTATATGCTAGAAATTCTCCACCCCGCCCTTCCCCGATATATATTTAAATAAATATATATATTTTTATTATATTTATGAATATCACTATATATACATTTTTTATGATTGTTAAGCTATTTTTTTTTATTTTTTTTGGGTTTGTACTTATTGTAATTTTTTTATTTTTATATAGGTTTAAAGTCTTTTGAAACTATATTTGTGAACGGTGGATTGACCGGATCTAATTTTTATCGTTGGCGAAATTAATTTTTAAAATTTTTTTGGGTCGGGGTTTAAGAGTTAATACATCAGGGCAGAACGAGACGTAAATTAATATTTTAATTCAAAACGTAACAGGATCAAATTTAATAATTTATAAATCGGGACGGGTTTACCGGCCAAAAACCCGCCTTTCCCGTTATCATCCCTAATTATTATTATTTCGCCGCGGAAAACATAAGAATTGCTGTGGAATATCATATAGTATGCGTTTCCCTTTCCATTCCAGGAACTTGTCATCTTCTACTTTATGGTAATTGGATTAGAAGATGAAGCTGCAAAACAAAAATCTCAAAATAAAATGAAAGAATGAAAATACTTAAAAATACTATACAATTGAAAATAATAAAAAAACACTATACTAAAATTAATTAAGATTGCACGCACAAGTCGCAATACTAAAATGAATGGATGAAAGTACTTAACAATATCAAATGAAAATAGGGATGGACCGAGGGGTGTTAAGGGGGCAATCACTCCCCTGGAAATTTCAAATTTTTATATATTTTAGAAAAAAATTCTGTTTTATATTAATGATCTAATCTTGCACCAGTGAAATTTAAAATTCTCATATATTTTTATTAAGTATAAAAATTTACACCCCTAAAAAAATAATGGTAAAATCTAAAATTTTGAATTATTCAAAATAAAAACTGAGTTGCAAATACAACTAAAAATGAAAAAAAATAATAGTGAAATTTAATCAAACAAAAAATAAGTGTCAAATTTAATATTAAGCTAAAATATAGTGTTAACTATTTTGAATTTAGCGAATCCAGATAGATTGTGGAGTTCGAGACATTTTTCGGTGAAATGAACATTGCATTCACGTTCAAGAGGTAAAAAATGGATTAGTTAAAATTTTTGGGGTCTAACCGTTGTTGTCGACGATGGTGGTGAGCGGCAACTGGCGACGAGGGATTTAGCTAAAGTTCAAGGGTCAATTTGATATTTCATCCAAAGTTCATGGGACAAATTAAAAATAAACCCTTTTGACTAATATATCATTTCATCACACTAATTAACGACTCAAGGACCAAATTGTTATAACTCAATAATGCAAGTGACCAAGATGTAACTTTTTCAAATCTGGTGACTAAATTAAACAGCCCGAAAAAGGGACCAACCATGTAGTTTACCCTTAATTCAATTAATGCTTAAGCATTTTAAAATTTTGGTTGGTTCAAATAATGATAGTTCGATTCTACTAATAACTAAATAGACTATTTTAACACAATTATTTTTTTGATTAGTTTGCACAACTTTGGTTATTTGAACCATGAAACCTTACGTTAAAAACTTTAAATCCTAAAATATCACATTCTAAACTTTAAACTTAAAAAATACACCCAATATTTTAAATCTTAAACCTAAAATAAACAAGGTGTCATGTATTATCAAATAATTTTCTTCTCTTTAAACTTTTGATATTTTTGGCAAACTTGCCCTAATATTTCTCATTTTAAATTTTTTAATAAAATAACCTCATCCAAAAATTATTTAACAAAATATCTCTATTTCAGACACCTAAGACGAAAGTGCTCACAGTCCGACATACTTTTAGAAAGCATTGCTGACTGAACATGACTTCCATGTATATTTAGTTCCATATGTATAAAACAAAAAAAAATGTTAATGAAAGTCGCGTCCAGTTAGCATCGCTTTTAAAAGCACGTTAGACGGGAGCGCTTTTGTCTCTCTCTATATATATAGGGATAAGATCCTCTTATAATTTTACATCTTTTTTGGACCTTTGGATGAAGGTAAATGGATGAATGAGATTAACAGTAAAAAATGCGAAGATTATCACTTGAAAAAATAAGAAAATAATCTTAGTCATTTATTACCATCATCTAATGATCCAACAAATGTGTAAAAGTAATTAAATTTTACACAGTGTAAGTGGATCCTAACCCATATATATATATATATATATATGAAAATGAATCAAATGACAGATGGTAATGGTGAAATAAAAAAGAAAATTTTGAGTTTTAAAAATTTAAGGGTTAAGATAAATAATAACCTTTTTAATAAAAGTTACATGTCATCAATTTAACAAACATTAATGGTGGAGTGACCATTATTTTACAAATAAAAATGTTAGTGATTGCAATGTAATGTTTCAAACTTCAGTGTTAAAAAAGAAACTTACTCAAACATCAGTGATCATTTGTGTAGTTTACCCATAATTGAATGGTGAACTGAGAAAAAACCGGCCGGTCAGAAGGGCTCGTTATTTCCTATATAAACCCGTTTTCTTCCTTCGCATTTTGCATTGTATTTCCGATAGGGAAAAGAACATCTCCGTTATTCTTTCTCTCTTAATCTCTCTTCGGTTCGATACTTTCTCTGCAGCTCTCAGGAGGTAAAAAAAAAAAAAAAGAGTAATTAAATACAAATTATTGAAAAGAAAAATATTTCTTTCTACTGTTTTTTTATTTATTTATTTTCGTTCCTTTCAGGGATTTATATGTTTCCAATTAGGAATTATGATTGAGGAATGAAATTAGACGTTTTTGAATCGAAGATCAAAGATTTTGACCTTTGGATTAATGCGCTCTTAGGATAGCATTTCTTGGACATGTTTTAACTAGTTATTAAGTTTTCTTGTTTCGATCTGCGGAAGTTTTTTTTTTAGGATTCGCGGATTTGCAAGGAACGAAGATGGAGCTTAATTGTTTTTGATTTTATACTTGTTTAAAACCCTAAGTTTCTTATTTGATTAGGGAGTTTTGATCTGGCTGTGATTTGAGGGTTGGTTAGGTGAAACTATTATCTGCTTACTTATTGAAATTATGCTTTTGTTATCCTAATTTAGGGATCTTATGATTCTAATCAAGTTCTGATTGAAGTTTCCTTTTTAAGTTTTTAGTCAGTTACGATTGGAGGTGGTGAAGTTCTACAGGTTCTTCTAGCAATGTTCACGTTACATTCAATTAAGTTAAATTATTTGCATACCTTGAGTACTATATGGTGTTGATTGATATTGCTCGGGTTTCAATGCACCTTCGGAATTTATCTTGTTGCTTTATTGTGATTATTTATGTTTTGTATTTTTGTCTGGGCATTGGTTTGAATGATTTTGTTGCATATTTTTTGGGTAATCTTATATTTTGCTGTTTTTCTCAGAACTGTTTATTAGTGAATAAAATTTATGTTGATTTATGCGGATGTCCATTTGGTGGTTAAGCTGGTTATCATTTGGTTTTCCTTTTATGATAGAAGAGTTGCATACATTTTGGTTTGAAATATTTAGCAACTATGTTGCCTTGTGTCTTAATCTAATCTCTTGTTTCTTACCTGGTAACTTATGCTTCTTAACAGGACATTGCTTGGTTTTGCTGCCTTACTTTTGAAATATCTTTATTGGTTATGCTGATGAATTTTTATTATATGTAGAGAGGCATGTCATGTGCTGCTTTTGCTGAAACAAAATCGCAAGTAGAGCCAGTTAGTTATTGTCAAAATAGTCTAATTGCTTGTATGCATTTAGTTATGAAATGGGTTCCCGAGGAAGACTATTATTTGATCTTAATGAACCCCCAGCTGAAGATGATGAGGAGTGTGATCATGCTGTGTGCTTACAGCCACAAAAGGCACTTCCATCTGCAAGTTGCCACACTCCTGACTTGTTTGTCACATCAGCAGGTTCTCAACGAATAGTAAATAACCATGCATTCTCACATGCACCATCTGGTTCAGGTTTTCAGCCTTTTATTCTACCCAAAACTTCTACTTTCCCTGACGTAGGTGTTGAACCCAAGAGGGGAGGAGAGCAGAATTTTGATTTGGCATCAACATCTTTAAAGTCAAGTAACGGTGAGGAGACAAAAGTCCATGTAGAAGCTTCCCCCATTTCAGGTTCTGCTAATGCTCAACCTGTGGAAAGAGAAGAAGGTGAATGGTCTGATGCTGAGAATTCTGCTGATGCACATGGAAATGGTAGTATGCATGAAGAGATTAAGGCTTCACAAGAGCAATGTGTACAGAAAGTGATGGAAACTAGTGGTTCAGGTGTGACTGTTGACACTGTTAGTGCTACTGGAAAGAGTCATTCTCCGTGAAGACTGGAAAAAAATCTGAGTGATCAGAAAGGCAACAATAGCCAAAATTCAGAAGGCAATGCTTCAGGTGTGACTGTTAACACTGTTAGTGCTACTGAAAAGAGTCATATTCCATTAAGACTCGAACAAAACCTGAGTGATCAGAAAGACAACAATAGCCAAAATTCAGAAGGCAATGCTAAAGGAGATATATCTGTTGATCGTCAGGAAGAACCTGGTTTGGTGCCTAAACAAAGCGAAGTTAAAGGTATTGAAGCTAGTTATGCTCTTAAGTGTGCGAATAATTCAGGAAAGAGGAAGATAGACGAGCAGAAAGAAGCAATGCTAGGAAAGAAACGAAATAGGAAGACCATGTTTCTTAATTTGGAAGATGTTAAACTAGCTGGTCCTATAAAAACTTCTATTACAAGAAAGCAGAACTTTTCAGTGCCAGTTCTTACTCGTACTGTGAAAGAAGTCCGTACTGCTCCTCAACTTAGTGAAAATGTTGGAGAGAAGCAGGGTCAGCCAATAAATGAGGATCAGAATCAAGTTGATTTACCATGCCATGAAGGAAGCAGTCCTGCAGTTGAGTCATGTAATCTAAAATCCGGATGTAATGGTAATACAAATTCAGGACTACTTGCCAGGCCTAAGAGGTTAAATAATGACATTGATCTTCCAGAGGCTCATCTACCACCAGCAGAGTTCATGGAAGCAACCCTTAGATTCAAGGCAGCTTAAGAATTCACAGTTTTCTAGTAGGAAGCCAGCTTCAATAAACCAAAGCACCATGGATGCTAAGATTGTAAACAAGAAACATTTTCCTACTAAAAAGACAACTTCTACAAGTACCTCGTATCAAGACACATCTGTGGAACGTCTTATACGAGAGGTGACCAATGAAAAGTTTTGGCAACACCCAGGTAACGATATAATATATATATATATGTGTGTGTGTGTGTGTGTGTGTGTGTGTGTGTGCGCGCGTGTGAGCGCGCGTGTGTGTGTTTATAGATAGCCGTTGACTACTTTTAAACTTATTAATTCCAGATTCATATTCGTTTTTTTCCTGTTGCCTGCTTTTACAGTTTTTATTATTTTTCTCATTCCAGTTATCCATGTCCCTTCAATTATCACTCTATGAGATTGGTAACGCTCAGAGGACATGGAAGGTGACGAGATGTATTTTTTTTATTCTGAAAGCTGGTTTTCATTGTACTGTTGCTATTGATTTATTTCCAATTTCTATTAGCAATAGTTCTCATGTTCTGGTCTTTTCTGAGATAACTTCAATTGCGGAGGGATTATTCATGTGTCATAACTGGAAAGCTTCCTAGCTTACTACTGAATTATTGCTCCTTGTAGAATTTTGTGTTTAGTATAACTTATTGTTATTGGATAAACCGTCAGAGTAGTTTTTTATTGCTGGCACATGCACTTTGTAGGAGATTTCTCAGGGTGTATATTTTTTATTTTCTACTTTTTGTTGAGCTATAGACAATTAAGTATCATTAAATTGAGCCTTAATAATTTGTACAATCTTTTAGGCCATCGATATGCTATACTCTAAAAGAAAGCATATTTGATCAATTGGGAGAACTTCCAGCCTTCTTCTCTTTTGGCTGGCTGCTACTAGATTTTATTCTATCATTTTAGGTTCTGCATTATGAATACTATAATAGCCTGGTTTGTTTCATGTGTTAGGTTAGATTTCCAATGGTCTCTCTCTTTCACCCCGTCCTTCTGTTATTTATTCTTTTCTCTGCACTTCTTTTATCCCTTACACTTGACCCTTAAATTTATCATTGCCCGCATCAGAGGATACTGAACTGCAGTGCGTTCCTGGGCATTTGAATCTGTAGAAGAGTATGTCAGAGTATTTGAGCCATTGCTTTTTGAGGAATGTCGTGCACAACTGTACAGCACATGGGAAGAGTTAACTGAATCACCTTCAAGAGATACACATATAATGGTCCGTATCAAAAGCATTGAAAGGCGAGAAAGAGGTAGAAGTTCTTATTTACTTCTCTCAGTTTCTTTCTGTCTTCGTCTTAGCTCAAGTAGTTAATATTTGTCTTGGGGTTTACTAAGTTTGACAATTATTGATTTTGATATTTGATTCTGAATAGCTTTTTGGGTCTAGGGCCAGTTGTTGGGAAATGTTTATACTAGTTTTTATTAATTGGCAAAAAAATATCATATTTGGTTTTAGGATGGTATGATGTGATAGTGCTTCCTACTAATGAGTGCAAGTGGGGATTCAAAGAGGGTGATGTTGCAGTTTTGTGGGCCCCAAGGCTGGGCTCAGGTATGATATTGATTGACCCTGTTTTCAATTTATTTAGTAATAATTACAAATTCATGAATATGTAATACCTTGGGATTGTTTACTTTGTATCAAATAGTTAGAAGTAAGCGGAACAACACTACTTCAATTGAAGAAGATGAGGAGGCTGAGGTTACTGGACGTGTGGTTGGTACTGTTAGGCGGCACATACCTATTGATACTCGTGATCCTCTTGGTGCAATTCTTCACTTCTATGTTGGGGATTCATTTGATTCAAACTGGTAATTCAAGAAGTATCATTTATTGATATTCGTTGTTTTTGCGCTACCATAGACTATTAGAAAAGCTTATTTAGCACCATTTTTCAATGGAAAAATAACATTTTATTTTTACAGCAAGGTTGATGATGATCACATTATGCGGAAACTTCAGCCTAAGGCCATTTGGAATCTAACTGTTCTCGGATCTCTTGCAACTACCCAGCGGGAGTATGTGGCATTGCATGCATTTTGCCGTCTTAATTCACAGGTACTTAATTGATTATTTTTCAAGGACTTCCAAGGCTAGATGCATCTTTGTGGTTAATAAAACTTCTCTTGTGGCACAGATGCAAACTGCAATCCTTAAACCGAGTCCTGACCACTTTCCAAAATATGAGCAGCAAACTCCTGCTATGCCTGAATGCTTCACACCTAATTTTGTTGATTATTTGCATAGGACCTTTAATGGGCCTCAGCTTGCAGCAATCCAGTGGGCAGCTACACATACAGCTGCTGAAACAAGTAGTGGGGTGACAAAGAGGCAAGAGCCATGGCCTTTTACTCTTGTTCAAGGCCTCCTGGAACAGGTAAGACGCATACAGTCTGGGGGATGCTAAATGTCATCCATCTGGTTCAATATCAACACTACTATACCTCTTTGCTTAAGAAACTAGCACCCGAGAGCTATAAGCAAACTAATGAGAACAGTCTTGACAATGTTCCAATGGGATCAATTGATGAAGTCCTTCAGAATATGGACCAGAATCTTTTCCGTACCCTTCCAAAACTCTGCCAAAAGCCCAGAATGTTAGTTTGTGCTCCTTCTAATGCTGCAACTGATGAACTTCTTTCACGTGTTCTCGATCGAGGATTCGTTGATGGTGAGATGAAAATCTACCGTCCTGATGTGGCTCGAGTTGGGGCAGACTCTCAAGCAAAGGTCGCGCAGGCAGTTTCTGTTGAGCGGAGAACCGAGCAGCTTTTACTCAAGAATCGTGATGAAATCTTTGGACATATGAACACTTTAAGGGCTCGTGAAGCTATGTTATCTCTGCAGATAGCTACTCTGCAAAGGGAACTTACTGCTGCAGCTGTTGCTGTTCGGTCCCAAGGATCTGTTGGTGTTGACCCTGATATTCTTGTTGCTCGAGACCAGAACCGAGATGTATTGTTGCAGAACCTGGCTGCAATTGTTGAAAACAGAGATAAGGTTCTAGTTGAGATGTCTCGGCTTCTTATTTTAGAACCCAGGTTCCGTGCCAGTAGTAACTTCAACTTAGAAGAAGCCCGGGCTAACCTTGAGGCGAGTTTTGCCAATGAGGCAGAGATTGTTTTCACTACGGTCTCTAGTAGCAGTCGTAAGTTGTTCTCTCGCCTTACCCATGGTTTTGATATGGTTGTTATTGATGAGGCTGCTCAAGCCAGTGAAGTTGGAGTTCTTCCTCCCCTTTCTCTTGGTGCAGCAAGGTGTGTACTTGTAGGGGATCCCCAGCAGCTTCCTGCAACAGTCATTAGCAAGGCTGCTGGTACCCTTTTATACAGTAGAAGCCTTTTTGAAAGGTTCCAGCAAGCAGGATGCCCAACAATGTTGTTATCTGTGCAATATAGGATGCATCCCCAAATTAGGGATTTTCCTTCTAGGTACTTTTACCAAGGACGTCTTACTGATAGTGAAAGTGTTGCAAACTTGCCTGATGAGGTTTACTACAAGGACCCTTTGCTTAAACCTTATTTGTTCTATGATATTACCCATGGCCGGGAGTCCCATAGAGGTGGATCTGTTTCATACCAGAATGTCCATGAAGCTGCGTCTTGTTTGCGCTTGTATGAGCATCTACAGGAAACTTTAAAATCTTTGGGTTTGCCAAAAATCACAGTGGGTATTATCACACCATACAAACTGCAACTTAAATCTATACAACGCGAGTTTGACAGTGTGCTAAAATCAGAGGAAGGGAAGGACCTATATATTAATACTGTGGATGCTTTCCAAGGCCAAGAGCGTGATGTCATTATTATGTCTTGTGTCCGGGCCTCTGGTCATGGTGTGGGTTTTGTTGCTGACATTCGTCGAATGAATGTTGCCCTTACTCGTGCCAGAAGGGCCTTGTGGGTACGAGGAGTTCTGCTCATCCATCTAGTAAATTCTAGTTTAGATCATCCGTTGACTGCTTGATGTTATTTATTTACTGGAATTGACATTGATGTTTGAACAGGTTATGGGGAATGCAAGTGCTCTGGTGCAATCTGATGACTGGGCAGCCTTAATTGCTGATGCCAAGACTAGGAATTGTTTTATGGACATGGATTCTCTGCCCAAGGAGTTCCCAAAAGACTTACACCCCAAAGATTTTTCGGGGCCAAGGGGACTTGGTTATCCTTCACAGGGTAAGGCTTCTAGTACTAGGGGTTTAAGGTCTGCTGGACCAAGACACAGATCGTTAGATATGCACATGGATTCCAGGTCTGGAACACCATTAGAAGATGAAGACAAGTCAGGCACATCAATAATTTCTAGGAATGGGAATTATCGGCCATTGAGAACACCAATGGAGACTTCCTTGGAAAATTTTGATCAGTCAGGTGATAAATCTAGGAATCCCTGGCAATATGGTATACTGAAGAAGCACATCAATGAAGAAGCAAAATTTTGATTAGTCAGGCACATCAATAATTTCTAGGAATGGGAATTATCGGCCATTGAGAACACCAATGGAGACTTCCTTGGACAATTTTGATCAGTCAGGTGATAAATCTAGGAATCCCTGGCAATATGGTATACTGAAGAAGCAAAATTCTGCTGGTGCTGTGGAGAAAAGAGACTCCTAGCTGTGGAGTTTTGACTTGTGCATGGTGAAGAGCCTTGGAGCATAGCTTTATTTCTAAGCCTTGTGATTGAAGTGTGTGAAGAGCTCTTGGCTGCACAAGGATTGATTGCATTGGCTCTTGAATTAATTGTACTGAATTTGTGACAAGTTGGTGTTGGACTTGTGTTAGAGAACTACCCTATGATGAGCAAAATGAGAGTATTTGCAAGGGGCACCAACGAACTTTTGCTCAAGGCTTGGTTACCTGTTAAAGATCTGTGTGTGAAATTGGTTCCTATGATTTCTTGCAAGGAGGTGGATGATTTTAGGATAGGATGTATGAAATAATACCCTGCCCTAAATCCACCCACCAGCTTACATGCTTCAAAGGTAATAAGAAATAAATCACAAGGCAATATCTTTGGGAAAACCACTTTTAATCTAATATTTCATTTATGAACACTACGGAAGTCATATGCTGATCCAGGAACCGAAGGCTCCTGGGCTGTGCTGCCCCACCAATTTTCTATTGATATCCCAGTTCTGTGCGCGGTTTGACTTTGTATCTCTCTCTGCAATATATCTGGTTGACACCTTGATTCGGGAATGTGTTGATGAAAAATTTGTCACATTTGAAAGGCTACATTGGGCACGCAGGATGCTATCAAGAATCAACAGAGTTGAAAGGTGCCGTGTACATACTTTGAACAGTGTTTCTTTCTTTGGCTTTTGTTTACGATGTCTTTGTTTGTTTGGATGTTATTGACAAAGTAAGGCAACAGGTTAAGGGTAGAAATATGAATTTCCTTCCAAAATTCTGTAATAGACAAGGAAGTCTCAAACCATAGGAAAGGGGAGTATTTCCATATAATTTGTGGCTTTGTACATATTCAGCTGTGAAATCATAGAATTCTTTTTATCCACATTGGAAAAACTCAGCTGCTCTAAAAAATTCACATGCTTCAGTTTATCACCATTTTAGAAGTTTGAACTAAACATAGAAAAGCTCAAAACTGGGTTCCTTTGGTGTTTTAGCACATTACCTGTCTTATTATTATTATTTACGCACGTGCGTTGTCCTTGTTGCCGACACAATTTAGAACTTGTTGGCTACTACGAAAATGCATCATGTGCAAAGCCTTGCTGTGTCAAAACGGAAAGAGGGAACCACTGAATAGAGTAGTCGACTAAGAAAAGGGAAGGGAGTAGTATAGGTGACAACTCTGATCTACAAGCTAATCATATTTCTTGGCCTCTAGGCACTGGCTTTTCAGGGATGAGGCATTTCTCTAGTGGTTTAAGCATCTTAGTCTGCCTCCCTTATTCCTTCCCTTCAATCCTTGTTACCAGCTGGTGGTTCTCTTTTCTTTTCTTTTGGTTGGTTTAGGGTTATCCATGACTTAAATTTTTCATCAACTGAAATAAGTGATTTGGACCCCATGCGTGTGTTTGGTTTGAAACTTTCAACCCTAGCTGCTGCATACTTGTATGATTGTTGACATTAATTATTGTTTTGTACGATTGGTTGTATCCTTGGACCTGCAAAAGGGAAAAAAGGAATCTTAATGTGCATGTCTTGCTAGAGTACAGGGGGCTCAGCTTTTCTGGGTTTGCAAGTTGCAGTCCTATGGTGGATCAAGGGGAGTTTGCAGAAACAATTCCCCTGGAAAATAAAACAGAAAAGGGAGTTACTTTTGAGCCCATACTTTGTGAAATCAAATACAAACTGGAATCATTTGACGCACAGTATAAAAGTAAAAAGGGTAAAGTACACAAATGATCACTAAATTATCCCTAAAAATATAAAATAGTCAATAAACTTTTAAAAGTTACATAATGAGCACTAAACTTTAGTTTTTATTACAAAATGATTACTGAGCTGTTAACTGTTGTTCACGGGGAGATATGACAGTTACGAAAACTTGTATAATAATATATTTAATTATTAATATTTACACATTCAATCAATTTAAACATCAATAATAAGAGTTAAATTAAGAATAAATTGATTGATTTTGTAAATATAGAGGATTAAATGTTTTATTATTTAAATTTTTGTAATTGTCACTTGTCATCCAATTAACAACAGTTAACAATTTAGTGACTATTATGTAATTTTTAAAAGTTTGATGATCATTTTGTATTTTTTGAGATAGTTTAGTGACCATCTGTGTACTTTACCCAAGTAAAAAAGAACGTATACGGTTGTTATTTCTCTATATCTATTACAGGGTTTGAATGTTCCCTACTATCTCTGATATAGAGACACACCTAACCAACCATATTTATAAATAAATTTGGTAATAAACCTAGAAATATCCCACATAAACACGGAACTAACTAAAAATACGATACTAATACAATCAACCTTGGACTTAGGTAGCACCCATACCACAACAAAATAAACCTTCTGATTTTTTTATAACCAACACAATCATAGGCATAGACGCAGATGGTAATCCAAAGGGAATACCCTGGTAAACTCAATCGAAATCCGTGTCATGTTGACATTTCAATGCAACATCTCATCTAACTTCTGCCTGTATCGAGCCAACCCCTGCAAGAAATTCGATCAGCATTAGTCGTTCTCGTTTACGCTTCGACCCTTTTCGCTTCATAGCAGTAAACGGTTTTATACGGAGATCCGTAACAGATCATGAGTAATGCCGAGAGTAAGTTACATACCCTAGTATAAGCATAGACTCCGGTCTCTGTTGGCGCTACAGGACTTCCCCTCCTAATGAAATTGTCTTCTTTAAAAATGTAAGCATAGGTATCCCAGTTGATAGTTCTAAACTGATAACCTGTCTCATAAAGAACACCGATCGAATACTAGCCTTGTTGTTAAAACAAGAAATGCCGGTAAGATCAAGAACGTCTCGAACGGAACAAAGAAAAGGGCTCATACCTCCTGGGAGGTTAATTTATCAAGATACATGATGATGGACCTTAATGAATTCCCATGGGCAGCAATCATGACACTCTTACCGGATTGAAGTTGGGGTTCAATCTGCAAACAGAAGATTCATTGTTAGTTTCCAAACGAATCGTATGAAAGAACCTGCATTCCCTAGAGTCATCGAAGGCCTAACGGATCGACTAAATGATCATGTATCGGATAAAGCAAAATATGGAAGTTACATTATCTTTGAAATATGCAACAGCTCTTTGGGCGCACATCTCCAAACTCTCACCTCCCGATGGAGGTATATCATAACTTCTGCGCCACTCATGAACCTTTTCCTTCCCAAATCTCTCCGCGGTTTCCTGTTTATTGAGGCCTTGTAGTTCTCCGTACCTGCATAGTAACATGTACTTCATGAATCATACAGGAATGAGGATCGAGAAAAACCGAGACAACTTGTAAGCAAACAAATCCGAAAAGCATGAATCATTCTTCTTGATAAAGAGGAAAATAGACTACATTCTTTCGTTCAATTGCCAAGCTGCTATAACGGGAATAGATTGCTTTGTGGTTTCTTCACTGTATATTTGACTCCATGCCTTTGCTTGCTCACTCTCATTATGCATGATAATTGGCACTTGCCAACAGGTGAATGTATTAGTCTAATAACCTAAAGAATGATTAAAATTACCGGCCATTTACCTTCTTGCGGCGATGCTGAGTCATGGCTAACATGGCAGTCATCTGTGCACGGATTAGTGCCGATGTATATATCATGTCGACTGGTATGTTGCTGATTCTCCTTCCAGCTTCAATTGCCTCTTCCACCCCTTTCTTGGTTAATGGCACATCGACACAACCTGTAAAAAGGTTCTTCTCATTCCATAAAGACTCGCCATGACGGATCAGTATCAAAGCTGCTTCATCTGCAATGAATATCAGGAAAAAGAATCAGAAGATTTCACGAGTCGAACCCGGTTTTGTTCCCCGCATTACAAGGAGAAACCAATCACTTGCATCAGTTGGAATCAATGTGCTTTTCTTGAGAAATTAGGATTTGTGCTACTTAAAACAACTCAATAATTTAGTGCGATTCGATGGAGTTTATAACCAAGGGGGAAAATGGTGCAATGGCCTAAAATTTGCTAACTAAATATGAAACTAAGAGTAGGACGGTCCCGCTTACTCAATTTAGTGCGAGATTCACTGGTGCCATCATTCGAGGGGGCTAAAACAGGATCAAACAACAGAGGTTTGTGAAGCTGAAGCTCGAATTACACCGAGTTTCCCCTCTACAGAACTATAAATCCCTCTCTTTGAGAGCCCAACTTCAACCTCAAAACCTCTAAGAATCAACTTTACTGAGTTATTCCGGATTTCGCAACGAGTTCCAGAATTGCCGAGCAGCTGAAGAGTTCCAACTGTGTGGTGCAACATAGCATTGGCCATTCTGAAAATGTACAACTATTAATCTAAGAACACCTTCTATATCTAAACAGAATAAAGCACAAAGAGAAAAGGAATGCTACAGCAAATAAGGGTGTTTACTTATTCTAAATCAATGGTTAAATTACAGTTAAGCCGGGTTAAGAGCCCCAAGCATGTAAACATCGACAAGAAGAATCTGAGGAACCCCAAGCATTGAAAAATAATCAGACAGATCCAAGGATCAAAAACTCAAATTTAATATTATAAATGAAAGGACAAATGGATTCAAAGAAACGAGACAAGAATGATAGATAGAGAAGATGAAACCAAACCTTAAAGACAGCAAGTAACCCAGAAATGAAAATGCTAATTGTTGGACAACTGAGCTTGGGATTATATATAGGACAACAGTGAAGAAACCGAGGAAAAGAAGAAAATTGCATAGGTGTGGAAAGAAGAAAACCGATCATCTCAATTCAATTTGTTCGATATCCAGATTCGAATCTTTGAACCTGATCAAGAGATTCAATACTTAATCCCACTGCACAAAATATTAGTTGATGAAAGTGTGATTTGTTTTAGCACAATGTAGAAAAGAACAAAACAAATCTAGAAACAATCGTTGATGTTGTTGTCGTTTTGGGATGTGATTCCCTCATGTTTGGAACTTGGAAGGAACAGCTTAATGACAGACAAGACAATTCACGGTTTATTTTCTTAGTTTTGTTTCTCTATGCGGAAAGTTTTCTTTTCTTTTTTTCCCTGAATTATTATTTTTTAAATATTAAGGTGTAATTTATGCATTTAAAGTACATTTCAATTACTATCAGTTGATTTAGCATGATAAAGTATTAGGTCTCTCAAATAAAATTATAAGTTTAAATTCTAACGTTTTAAATGGAGCAAATAAAGTTGAAAAAAATATGTTTATAATGAACTTTTACAATGCCCAATTAAGATTAGTCGACAATAGCTTAACTATTAGAGGTTATAGAAAAAAGCACATCATATATATATATATATTATGAGGTAGGATCTATTTACACTATATAAGAATCAATTAATTTTATATTAAAAAACTCAATCAATTTCACATAGTTTTTGAACTATTGGACATGGGTAAATAAATGACTAAAATTTTTCTTTTTTTTTCTACGATAATCTTCACATTTTTCACCGTTATTTTTAATCATCCATTTACCTTCATCTAACGGTCCAAAAAATATGTAAAACTTTCATGTTTTACATGATGTAAAAAGATCATATATATATATATATATATATATTGATAATTAAAGTTGGTTTCAACGTGCAATTTGGTGCTATAATGTTTTTGTCTAAATTGATATCAGTTTGAACTAACAAATTATTCATGTATCTGATTAGATAAAAAAAAAGTTTGAACACCAAATTACACCTTAAAACCAAATTCATGTACTAAAATATATATTTGTCTAAAATAACAATCAATATATATCTATATAAGTATAATTAATTTAAGCAATAGAATACACAAACTAAATTACAATTACGATCCACGTATAATACAACTACGACCAAAATAAACCATTACACAAGGATGGAACTCATTCGGTCTCAAATCCAAAGCCTTTGTGAAAATGATCAATACCTCATTGACATACTTTCAAAAAAAAAAAACTCGTTGAAAAAGTTATTTATTTTCTAACGGATTAGTTTAAGCGTAAGTAGTTTGGTATCATTTAAGCAAGTTTCAAGCTTAAGATTTTGTATATGTGAAAATTTTCGTTGGGAGACTCTCCCACCAAAATTAGGTGTGCGACACGAGTCGATTCTGATTAATAAGATAAAACTCTGAAAACTTGGAGGACAGCCAAAAAATTATTTATTTTTTCTTTTATCTTCTGCAAACTGAAAGAACAGGTTAGATTATATATTATGTATGACCGTTAGATACATCTCGACTCAACCTAAATGTTGAGCAATTTAGTAAAGAACATACAAACTACCCCTTCATGGGATTGTAAGGACCAAAACCATAGACCCTCAAAGCAACCATTCAAACCACCTACCTCCATTCATCTTACACCTGCTTTGGTAGTTAAGTTTCAGACCAAAAACCACACCCACCAAACTAGGGGCGTTAAAACGGAACCGAATTGAACTACCCAAATTGAATTAATTAAATTTTTAAATTTTCTATTCGTTAACCAAATTAATTTTTTTTAAAATTATTAACCAAATTAAGTTCGGTTAATTCAGTCAGTTTTAAAATTAACTAAAAGTTTTTTATTAGGTTTTTTTTATTAAGTAGAAAGATAATTATTTTCTCTAGACAAATGTTGGAATTCGAACTCATACAAGACGGGACAACATGAGCATCATTGACTACTCAACCAATTATTGGATCTCTTTCAATAATTTTTTTAGCTTTGATTCAAAATAGCAATTTAAGTAGCAATAAATTGAAAATATATTTTTATTAAATATTTTTTATTTTAAGATTTTATTTTTCTCCCTTTTTGGTTGGACTTAAAATTTAGATTAAAATATATTTGGTTTCAAATATTATGAGTCATTATTGAGATTTAAGTTTAAAATTAAATATATATTAAATTTTTGGTTAATTCAGTTAATTAACTGGTTTCAAACCAAATTAACCGATAACTGAACTTTAAAAATCTTTAAACATTTAATCGACCAGACACTTACTTAACTGAAATAAATTTCGATCCAGTCGGTTAATTCGGTTTAACCGACCGTTTGAACACCCCTACACCAAACATTGAGTTATTGGCACTTTGTGTTTTTGGGTATTTAGTGCTAATATACTTCAATTATACCAATTTTTTCATTTAAGTACCTAAAGTATTTTTTGTCAAAGTAAGTAACTAAAAAATATCACTTTTTCATCTAGGTACCTAACGTATTTTTTAGTCAAAATAGGTACCTAAAATATACCATATTTTTCATCTAGGCACCTAAAATATTTTAATCAATTCTACGTGTCAACATTTAGGAACTAGATGAAAAAATTGTATACTTTAGGTACCTATTTTGTTCCAAAAAATACTTTAAATATCTAGATGAAAAATATACACCATAACTTTAGGTATTTACTTTGAAAAAAAAAAGGATACTTGAGGTACTTATTTGTAGGAGTGTATTAGATTGAGTTGAGTCGAGTAAAAAAATTTCTAGTTAGCCTAGTTGACAGGTCATACTTTATAACTCAAACTTTATTTGAAACTTTTTCGAGTCAAATTGTTTGAGTTTCTGTATTTAATTGTAAATATTTATAGTGTTATGATACTAACTGAATTCAATTTAAACGGATTTCTATAATCATATACGATATACATTTATATTTCTTCATATATTTTTCTCTCTTTTTTGGAATATCTTCATTTTTTTCAAATGTTATATACATATATCAGGCAAAGTTAAGAGACTCGACTCGAAATTTAAAACTGGTCCACTGATTACTAAGAATTTAAGTTATTCGATTCTCATTTTATAAGTCAAACTTTATTTGAATTTTTTTGAGTCAAGACAAATTTATGAAATTACGATTTGAGTCTAACCAAGCCGAATTTTTTCATGTTAAATAATCGACTCAAATTCCGTTCACCCCTTATTTGTGATATAAGTTTATTTAATAAAAACTTCAATTGTTTTGTATGAATATGGTTTTATGCTTAGGTATTTTTCTTCCTCTGCTATCAGTGACGGACGCAGAACTTTATATTAGGGGATGAACCTATAGAATTCTAGAGGGTGGACTTATGAAATTTTGGGGGCGAAAATAGATTTTCAATAGAAAATACATAAAAAAATCTAAATCATATAGGAATTTCAAAATTTTAGGGGGACGGTCAGCCCCCTCTAGGTCCATCCCTATCTGCTACTATTGCTACATTTCGTTACTTGCATTTTTTTATATACTATATGCCCATTTAAGCACATGCATAGTGTTAGTTAATTAGGAGAAAGGTCAAAAATTATTATTTTTTAAATAGTATAAGTTAGAAACTATTTAGGAAATTGGTCATTTTATACGGTGGAAAGTAGAGTCGCCACCAACTGCAGATGATAATTATGGGTGGGGTCGCTGAGAGCTGCAGGCCACTTCGAGTCAAAAAAATTTTCATTTGAGATTAAAATAAAAAATATTAGAATTAGAGGGATTAAAATGATAATTTATAAAATATTTAAACAAAAACGTGTTTTTCCCTTATTATTTAAATGGTGTTTTTTTCCCGATTAGTGGAACAAAATTTTCTTTTGGCATGTTAGGGACTGAAATGAAAAAAGTAAAATGAAGATGCTAATAATAATGATAATAGAAAATGATAAGAACTTTCATGGTAATAAGTACTAACTAATCAAGTCCCATGTGAAAGCTATTGTCTATATTACCTAGCCAATTAAAGTGAAGTTATTCTTTGAATTATTCCAATAAAAAATGCGCAGAAGATAAAAGTAAATATTGTCAATTACTTAATTACGTTTAGCTATTTTACCTATAATTATAAACACAATAACAATCAATATAAAATTAAATATAAAATTAAATAATTATAATTATAATCAAACATTATAAAATACGTCCAAATTAATAATCCGTATTTTCCTATTTTTTACAATATTTGTCCATGGTTGAAAATTTTCATTATGGTCTCAAGTTAAAGGAAATAGAAATTACATGGACCAAAAATGAAAATTTAGTGAAAGTACATGTATGGCATGCTTTGAATAATGATATTTTTCAGGAAAAATCGAAATTTTAAGCCCGACACTTTATAAAAAATTGAAGTCAAAGATTTTAAGTTTTTGTTAAAAATTGAAAAACCCAGAATTGAATGCTAAAAAATTGTTTTTTAGGATGAAAACGAAGACAAGGCGACTATGTCTCCTTGCCATCGTGTAGATCTCGAAAAGTTACATGAATTAGAAAAAAAAAAATCTCAACCGGACACCCGAGCACAGAATTATACCCTTTCAAAGTTTTAGACTCAAGTTATAGAGGAAAATCAACTAATTTAAATTGAATCAACTATTCAAAAAATTCATTTTCACCCATGTAATTTTATTTTTTTTCATTTTACTCCCAAATGTAAAGAAAAATGAACCCAAAGTAGTCAGCAGCTGCCGGTGACCACTTGGACTATTTTTCAAAAAAAAAATTGACCTTTCCCCTAATTTAACCTAGAAAGGTTTAATGTTTAATAGGAATGAAAGTGTTGGGGATGAATTGCTATTTAATTATTTTTATTATTTATGTGTAATTACAAATATTAATGTAAAATATATTCCCATTTTTTAAGTGTGAAATGAATAATGTATTTGAGCCATCCATCCAGCTAAATAAAAAACATATCAAGTTCGTTTTACATTAGATATAATTATATCTAAATGATTAGACATATTTAACTATATATTTTTTTGTGAAAAAGTGATACTGCCAGTGCTTCGTTAAAAAACATCCCTAAACCTAACGGAGAAAAAGAGTGCACATGGTAGTATAAATTACAAAATACCGACAAAGATTACCAACCAACACTAAAATAATCTCCCGAGCTTAACCTCACACCCCTTATATCTAACAAGTTTGCCCTACCTATGCCCATCTGAATCTAGCAAGGACATAATATCTATCGGAGGAGAATGAAAAGGTTCCCCGTCAAAACTCCCAATCAATCCCATCTTCGCAAGCTTATCAGCCACCAAATTACAACTCCGGCGCACATGGCGAATCTTCACCTCCCAACTACGTTCCAGTAACCTGCATATATGCGCAATAATCGACAATCCACTGCTCCCTTGCTTCCAATGGGATAATAATCGGATCGCATCTTGACTATCACTCTCCACCAAAACCTTCCGCTCACCAAGATCCGAAGCCATAACCAATCCATCATATATCGCCCAAAGCTCAGCCTCAACGATAGTTCCAATGCCAATGAGCTTTGCGAAGCCCTTCGCCAACCCCCACTATGATCACGAATCACTCCCCCGCAAGCAATAAGCCCATCAGACGTTCGTCGCGACCCATCCACGTTGAGTTTTACCCACCCAACCATCGGGCATTCCCATCGCTGTACACACCCAGTCGCAGTCCTCTCATTCTCCCCACCCGCAGGTTTTACAAGCGCTTTGACAGTCATGTCCCGCAGCCACCTACTCCGTTCAATCACCGATTGCTGCCCCTCCTGCTCTAAATCAAAAACCACCGCATTATGCTGTCGCCAAATGTTCCAAAGAACGGCCCTAAATATCAAATCCCAATTCTCCGCATCCCGCACAAAGGACTCAGGTTTAGATAGGTTAGTCGCCACCCACTCGACGAATTCCATAGCCATAAATGCATCAAATCATTATTTGTTTATTTTTATTTATCTATTGGCATTAAAAGTGATATAACATTAGTTTGTTAAGTAAATCAAATGTTTTAAATAAATTTATTATAAAATGTGATATATAAATGAACGAATGTAATTTTATGTTTCAAGAACCGGATAATTCTACAGTAAATGGTATGTACCGCAATGTACCATTAACTGTTTTAATTAGATTTAAAATTCTAAGGACCTAAATTGTTATTATTCCCTTTTAGAATAAAATCTTAAAAAATATTTTTTATATTACTTTTTCAGACTTTATTTTATTTTTTTAATTCAAAAAATAATTAAATTTTTATTACTACAATAATTTCTACATTTACTTTAATTACTCCATATTTGTACATTTCAACAATTTAATCATAATTCGAAAAATAAAATAAAATTAACCCTCATTATTTACACATTAATTCAATTTAGCCCTATTTTTAATTTAAAATAATTTAACCAAAATTTCTAAATCCTAAACTCCTAAACTCTAAAATTGAAACACTAAACCATAAACCCTTAAACCCAAAAATTAAAACTAGAAACTCAAAAACCCAAAACCCTAAATTTGAAACCCTAAACTCCAAAATTGAGTCACTAAACCATAAACCCTAAAATTAAAACTAGAAACTCTAAAACCTCAAACCTTAAACTTGAAACCCAAAACACTAAAAATATACCCTGAATATGAAACACTAGACCAACCTAAAATTGAAACTCAAAACAATAAACCCTAAAATATAAACCTTAAACTTGAATACCTAAACCCTAAACTTGAAACCATAAATACTTAACCCCTAAACCCAAAATTTGAAACTCAAAACCATAATTTGAATCAATAACCCACAAACTTGAAACTATAAATCCTAAACCCATAAACTTGAAACAATAAACCTATAACCCTAAACTTGAAACTTGAATTTGAACCCCAAAACCCCAAACTTGAATACCTAAACCATAAACCCATAAACACTAAACTTGAAACTCAAAACCCTAAACTTAAATGCCTAAACCATAAACTACTAAACCTTAAACTTAGAATCCTAAACCTTAAACTCAAACCTAAACTTGAAACCCTAATCTTGAAACTTGAAACCCTAAATTTGAAACTTGAAACCCTAAACTTGAATATTGAAACCACAACCCCATAAACCTTAAAGTTGAGTTTATAGATTCAAATTTAAGGTTTATGAGTTTATGGGTTTATAGATTAAAATTCAAGTTTCAATTTTAGGGTTTAGAGGTTTATTGTTTTAGGTTTAGGGTTTAGGGTTTATGGTTTTGAGTTTCAAATTTTGGGTTTATGGGTTAAATGTTTATGGTTTCAAGTTTAGGGTTTAGATATTCAAGTTTAGGGTTTATAGTTTAGAGTTTAGGGTTTTGAGTTTCATTTTATGGGTTTGTGGTTTCATATTTAGGGTTTATTTTTTAGTGTTTTGGGTTTCAAGTTTAAGGTTTGGGGTTTAGTGTTTTTGAGTTTCTAGTTTTAATTTTAGGGTTTATGGTTTAGTGTTTCAATTACATGGTTTAGGGTTAAATTATTTTAAATTAAAAATAGGGGTAAATTAAATTAATGTGTAAATAATGAGGTTTTATTTTATTTTCAAATTAGGATTAAATTGTTGAAATGTGCAAATATGGAGGAATTAAAGTAAATATAGGAATTATTGTAGTAATAAAAGTTTAATTATTTTTTAAATTAAAAAAAAGAAAAGAAAATCTGAAAAATAACATAAAATATATTTTTAATATTTTATTCTAAAAGGGAATAATAACAATTTAAGTCCTTAAGATTTCAAATTCAATTAAAACAGTTAATGATACATATGAATAGTGATATATTGGTGTACATGTTATTTAATGTAGAATTATCCTTCAAGAACCATAGATCAAAATTGCGATTGAATTTTTGTGTTTATGTGTAATAATGATAATCTCACTTCCTTAAAAATTACTATTTCATTATATATTTTAAAAATATTTGGCTTAAGGGTATCATAAGCCTTTAAATTTTTAAAGGGTTTAAATTTGATACACAGGCTGTGTAAAATAAATTTTACACAAGCCTGCCTATTTCTATTATAAATCAAAATTAAACCTAAACCCTAAAAAACTAAACACCAAACCCTAAATTCTAAATACTGACCTTAAATTCTAAACCCTACAACCTAAACCCATAACCCCTAAAACTAAAAGGTATGTGTAAGCTAAAGTTTACACAGACTGTGTATTGAAGTTTTTCTCATTTTTAAAAGAAAAATAATTAAGCTCCTAAATTTTTTGCACTCAATTAAGTCCTTATACTCTAAAATTTTATCAATTCACCTCTTTGACCAACGTTGACTATTAAATCTAACCGTTTTCTGAACCAGTTGGTGCAACATGTCGTGTTACAATGTTATCGCTTGACATTTCTAGAAATTTTTATTTTATTTAAAAAATTCTTTAAAAGTTCTAAAAATTCTAAAAAGCTTATAAAAATTGAAAAAAATAGTTTTCTAAAAAAAATCGATAAATGTCACATGACAGAACTGTAGTGAGTCACGTGGCAGTAACATCCCAAGAAAAAATCGTTAAAAAATGTGGTCAAAATCAGTCAAAGGGTTCAATTGATTAAATTTATTGGTTCAATGGCTTAATTAATTTTTTTCAAAGTTCAAGAGCTTAAAGCATCCTTAAGCCAAAAATATTTAATTATAATTTATGTTTTGGTATTAAATTTGTTTATCAACGATCAATTGATCTAGGGGATGAGACACTAGATCCCTTAAGCAACGTCAAATGTTCGAATCTTGACGTTATGAATGGAGCAAATTGGGTTGAGAGAACCACCCCATAATGGGTCTTTGCAGTACCTGATTCGGATTAGTCAATTAATGTGTTGAATACCGATGTTTAAACAAAAAATGTTCGAGTTTGGATTAGTTTTAAATTTAGTTTTTTTTTTCAGTTTTTGGTCTTTTCGGGTTTAAAATTCTGAGGGTTTGAGACTTTTTCAGATTTGATTTTTTCGAGTTTAGGCCTCCCAGACTCAGGTTTTTAGATTAGGATTTTGGGTTTGCCCACATTTTTACGACCTCATATACATATAACTAATATGTGGGTCGCACGGCCCGGGTATGCAAACTAATAATATATATATATATATATATATTAACTAATAAAAAAACTATTAATATATATTAATTTTGTTTTTTTAAAGGTTTGGATCTTCAATGGCCCAAAAGCTGAGGCAGAGATCCATCGGTTTTACATTCCCAATTAGATGGTTGGAGTTGTACAACTGAAGTGAGTAGGGGTGCTAATCGATTTGAGCGGCTCGCAAATAGCTCGAGTTTAATTCGGTCAAAACTTATTCAATGTTCGATTCTAGTTGGCTTAATTCGAATTTGAGCTCGATTTGAGATTTTTGGCGATTCAAGTTGAACAAGACCCAATACGACTTGATAAAATTACGAGCAACTCGTTATTTTTTTATAATTTTTTTTGTGAAAGAAGGGATATTATTACGTGCCTCGTTAAAAAACCTCCCTAAACCTAACGGAGAAAAAGAGTACACATGGTAATATAAATTACAAAATACCGACAAAGATTACCAACCAACACTAAAATAATCGCCCGAGCATAACCTCGACACCCCTTATCTAACAAGTTTGCCCTACCTATACCCATCTGAATCTAGCAAGGACATATTATCCATCGGAGGAGAATGAAAAGATTCTCCGTCAAAACTCCCAATCAATCCCATCTTCGCAAGCTTATCAGCCACCAAATTACAACTCCGGCGCACATGGTGAATCTTCACCTCCCTACTACGTTCCAGTAACGCATATATGCACAATAATCGACAATCCACTGCTCCCTTGCTTCCAATGGGATAATAATCGGATCGCATTTTGACTATCACTCTCCACCAAAACCTTCCGCTCACCAAGATCCGAAGCCATAACCAATCCATCATATATCGCCCAAAGCTCAGCCTCAACGATAGTTCCAATGCCAATGAGCTTTGCGAAGCCCTTCGCCAACCCCCACTATGATCACGAATCACTCCCCCGCAAGCAATAAGCCCATCAGACGTTCGTCGCGACCCATCCACGTTGAGTTTTACCCACCCAACCATCGGGCATTCCCATCGCTGTACACACCCGGTCGCAGTCCTCTCATTCTCCCCACCCGCAGGTTTTACAAGCGCTTTGACAGTCATGTCCCGCAGCCACCTACTCCGTTCAATCACCGATTGCTGCCCCTCCTGCTCTAAATCAAAAACCACCGCATTATGCTGTCGCCAAATGTTCCAAAGAACGGCCCTAAATATCAAATCCCAATTCTCCGCATCCCGCACAAAGGACTCAGGTTTAGATAGGTTAGTCGCCACCCACTCGACGAATTCCATAGCCATAAATGCATCAAATCATTATTTGTTTATTTTTATTTATCTATTGGCATTAAAAATGATATAATATTATTTTGTTAAGTAAATCAAATGTTTTAAATAAATTTATTATAAAATGTGATATATAAATGAACGAATGTAATTTTATGTTTCAAGAACCAGATAATTCTACAGTAAATGGTATATACCACAATGTACCACTATTCATATGTATCATTAACTGTTTTAATTAGATTTAATATCCTAAGGACCTAAATTGTTATTATTCTCTTTTAGAATAAAATCTTAAAAAATATTTTTTATATTACTTTTCAGACTTTATTTTATTTTTTAATTCAAAAAACAATTAAACTTTTATTACTACAATAATTCCTACATTTACTTTAATTCCTCCATATTTGTACATTTCAACAATTTAATCCTAATTCGAAAAATAAAATAAAATTAACCCTCATTATTTACACATTAATTCAATTTATCCCTATTTTTAATTTAAAATACTTTAACCAAAATTTCTAAACCCTAAACTCCTAAACTCTAAAATTGAAACACTAAACCATAAACCCTTAAACCCAAAAATTAAAACTATAAACTCAAAAACCCAAAACCCTAAATTTGAAACCCTAAACTCCAAAATTAAGTCACTAAACCATAAACCCATAAACCCTAAAATTAAAACTAGAAACTCTAAAACCCCAAACCTTAAACCTTAAACTTGAAACCCAAAACACTAAAAATATACCCTAAATATGAAACACTAAACCAACCTAAAATTGAAATTCAAAACAATAAACCCTAAACTATAAACCTTAAACTTGAATACCTAAACCCTAAACTTGAAACCATAAATACTTAACCCCTAAACCCAAAATTTGAAACTCAAAACCATAAACCATAAATTTGAATCAACAACCCATAAACTTGAAACTATAAACCCTAAACCCATAAACTTGAAACAATAATTTCTGTTAATTATGGGACGAAACTGAAAAGAAGTAAAAAAAAATGGGAGGACCAGACTTGCAAATGGACCACGCGGCAAGCCCATATTGAAAAAACAGAAAGGACGGAAATCCTTATGAGGTAATTTCACCATTTTTGAAAACTAAAAGTCTATAAATAGACCTTATTAGATCTGATTTTAGATTTTTGCCATTTAAAATTTTGTTTTATAAAATCACATCCTCTCCCATTTCTAATAAAATTGAAGTCGGCCCTCCCAAAATTCAAAAACCGGCCACCCACAGTCATGCCTATCATCCTTTTAAAAGCCGAATCTCCCCCTTAGATTTTAGAAAACCCCCTCCCTTTCTAGATCTAAAAGAATACAAACCCAAAACCGTTTTCTCTTTAAAACTGAGACCCAAGAAGACTCCCCTTGATCGGCTCACCACAAGGGGCTTATCGCCGGCAAAGGGAGGTCCACCGGCGGCGAAGGCAAGACGCGAAACCCTTTGTATTTTATTTATTTATTTAGTATTATTTTTTTCATTTTAAGAGAAGCATGCAAGAAAAAGGGGGAAGGAAAATACCACTGAAATCTCTTTTGTTTGTTTTTTTTGTATTATTGAACCTGGAATCTGACTAAGTACATGTTGTTGGATTACATTTGTTTTTATCCTCTTTGTTTTGAATTTTTGTTTACATTGATAAGCAACAAATTAAATGCTTGTACTATTGATTTGATGTGGATCTGAATCCTCTCTATTTTTTTATGTATCTCAACCATGCTGGTTGGTGAGACGGTAAGGGGTGGTGTACAACGGAGGATGCCGGGGCGGCCAGGTGGTGGGGTTGGTGGGTCTTTCGGCCAAGTTCATTATTCGTTGTTAGATCAGATCTGATCCAAGGGCTGATATTGCATGGAGATCAATGGTCTAGATAGCTTCTGGGGAAACACGAGATGACGACATATGGCTTGAGGGCAAGCAGACGGTCTTGCGCGTGCGTTGCACGCATGAGTGAGAAGTTGGGCAGCCTTCACGTGCATTATACGCGGCAGTTGAGGGGTCTTCGGCTTCAATCATAGCCGTTGGATTTGGATCTGATCCAAAGGCTCCTAGATGGTTGCGCACAAAATAAATATAATTAGTTTTTTTTTGTATCAGATATATTTTAGGATTTTTGGGTATCAAAAGGGATTGGGCTGGTAGATTGGGCCTTATAAATTGTTATTATTTTTTGCTTGGTTTTGTAAATATAAGTGGACTTGGAT
Source organism: Hibiscus mutabilis (assembly GCA_019671005.1). Taxonomy (NCBI): domain Eukaryota; kingdom Viridiplantae; phylum Streptophyta; class Magnoliopsida; order Malvales; family Malvaceae; genus Hibiscus; species Hibiscus mutabilis. The sequence goes on along the minus strand of CM033739.1, from coordinate 34,501,103 downwards.
ATTTAATAGTTTGGGTTTTTATATCATATTACATATGCTATTTTTATTTTAACCCATTTAACATAATAATAATAATAATAACATTACATATACATACGTACACGTACAAACATACATACAATGAACATTATACGCACATATGTAAACACATACATACTAATAGCCTATTAATAATAACACACATAATGTATATTCCACATGCACATGTTAACACATACATACAAACACATCACATATATATGCATACATTATATATAACATGCAATATTAATTCACACCTACAATATATAAATGCAATAATATAATTACCATAATATGTACACATATAATAATACTTGCACACATACATACGTTTAAATACACATATTACCACATACATATTAGTCACATGTGCATAATAAACACACATAATAATACTATATGTGTATACAAGCGATAATAATATATATTAATTATTATACTAATATATTAACACCATATTTACAAACCAGATAAAAATGAGTGATTATAGTTGCCCCTCTTTGCTTGTTCTTGTGAAACGAGAACAAAGCAAAGACCAAAAACACTCATTTTTATCCGACTTCCTTGTTTGTAGCTTCAGAATCACGTGTTCTTTTGGAACTCTTCGCTTTTCCTTGGCCGAATCTTCAGGCTCGTAAGTTCTTCCTATATAGAACTTCTTCACCTTCTGATCTTGGAGCTACATGCTCTTCCTATATAGAGCCTTCATCTCTGAATTTGGGATTCACGCCAAAATAACTACCGTCTTTCTGGACTCACGCTGCTAAGGCTGCCACATCTTGCCTAAAGGTCTTATTGATGTCCCGAATGACTTATCACCATACTCGAAAGACTTACTGGTGGCCCGAAGGTCTTATCATCATGCCCGAAGGACTAACTAATAACCCGAAAGACTTAACATCTGACTTCACGCTACTATGGCTACCGTCATCTGGCCTCACGCTACTATGGCTTCCGTCATTTGGCCTCACGCTACTATGGCTGCCGCATCATACCTGAAAGACTTATTGATGGCCCGAAGGACTTATCAACATGCTCGAAAGACTTACTGGTGGCCCGAATGTCTTATCATCATGCCCGAAGGACTTACTAATGGCTCGAAGGACTTAACATCTAGCTTCACGCTACTATAGCTACATTCATTTGGCCTTACGCTACTATGGCTGACGTCATCTGGCCTCATAATACTATAGTTGTTGCATTATGCCCGAAGGACTTATTGATGGCTCGAAGGACTTATCACCATGCTCGAAAGACTTACTGATGGACCAAAGGTCTTATCATCATGCCCGAAGGTCTTACTGATGGCCTGAAGGACTTAACATCCTACTTTACGCTACTTTGGATACCGTCATCTGGCCTCACGCTACTATGGCTGTCGTCATCTGGCCTCACGCTACTATGGCTGCCGCATCATGCCCGAAGGACTTATCACCATGCTCGAAAAAGTTACTGGTGGCCTGAAGGTTTTATTGATGGCCCGAAGGACTTAATATCCGGCTTTACGCTACTTTGGCTATCTTCATTTGGCCTCACGCTACTATGGCTGTCGTCATCTTACCTCACGCTACTATGGATGTCGTATCATGCCCGAAGGACTTATTGATGGCCTGAAGGCCTTATCATCATGCCCAAAGGTCTTACTGATGGCTTGAAGAATTTAATATCTGGCTTTACGCTACTTTGGCAATCGTCATCTGGCCTCACGCTACTATGGCTGCCGTCATCTGGCCTCACGTTACTATGGCTGGCGCATCATACCTGAAAGACTTATTGATGGCCCGAATGACTTATCATCATGCTCGAAAGACTTATTGGTGGCCCGAAGATCTTATCATCATGCCCGAAGATCTTATTGATGACTCGAAGGACTTAATATCCAGCTTTACGCTACTTTAGCTACCGTTATCTGGCCTCACGCTACTATGACTGCCGTCATCATGCCCAAAGGACTTATTACCATGCTCGAAAGATTTACTAGTGGCCTGAAGGTCTTATCATCATGCCCAAAAGTCTTACTGATGGCCCGAATGACTTAATATCTAACTTTACGCTACTTTGGCTATCATCATCTGGCCTCACGCTACTATGGCTGCCGTCATCTGGCCTCATGCTACTATGGTGCTGTCATCTTGCCTCACTCTACTATGGCTGCTGCATCATGCCCGAAGGACTTATTGATGGTCCGAAAGACTTATCACCATGCTCGAAAGACTTACTGGTGGCCCGAAGGTCTTATCATCATGCCCGAAGGTCTTACTGATGGCCCGAAATACTTAATATCCAGCTTTATGCTACTTTGGCTACCGTCATCTGGCCTTACGCTACTATGGCTGACGTATCTTTCTTTCTTTAATGAAATCTACTTCTTCAAACTTTTTGACAATTCTTCAAATACCTGTCTAAAACAAGCAAAAATTGACATGCATATATCTATATGATCCATGCAATGCAATGTAATGTTTTCTTTTTCTTTTTTTATTTTTCTCTTTTTTCTTCTCTCTTTCTTTTTCTTTTTTTCTCTCTCTTTTTTACTCTCTTTATTCTCATTTTTCTTTTTTCTCCCTTTCTTTTTTAAATAAGTTTTAAAATCTTACACCCTAAAAAGTCATTTTTTGGATTTCTCTATTTCCTTTCTTTTTGCAATACGCTCAATTTTGATCTTCATTTTTATCAATCTTTCCTTAATCAATTGAATACCCGCTCTTGCTCTCTTGCACAAGTAACTTTTTTCTTCTTCGGGGTCTCTACCCATTTTACAAATAAGCTCGTTCTAACTCTCTATATCATTCTAGTGTAGGGAATTTTTTCATTCTTCATGTTCTGCACTGCCCCACTCAATCATGAACTCAGTTATCTTCTAATTCTTTGACCCAACATTCAGAGTATTTATCAGTTTCATCATCAGGGTGAGCAAAATGCTTTCATGCTCTGAACTTAATTTCTAAATTCAGTCTTCTTACCACTTCTTGACGGGAACTATCTTTCGATCCCTATGCTCTAACTCTTTGGAGAATCAATGTTTATCTCTTACCTTTTCCCGTATTTTGTGACCTCATTCTCGTCCCAGTTCATTCTTCACTTCCTTGGACCAACCAAGGCATCACAGCTAAAACCTGTTTCCTGCTCCTGAGCTGTTTGACACATATATTCTTGTCATCATCTTTAACTTATACATTGAGGGGTCGTTTCTCTGGTTAGGTGCCCATTAATATCCGCGACCTTGTATTCTAGATCTTATCTCTAAAGCAATACATGGAAATATTTGTTGCTTTAAATTGTCAATTTGTTGATTGGCATTCCACTGAAGAGTGCTATTTAGATTAACATACGTGATCTTAAAATCAAAATCTTAGTATAACAAACAACAGAATCGAAACTCTGGATATCAAGTGTAAGAGCGTCTTAGATTCAACCGTTCAACGATTATTTCAAGCATAGCTTGGATCCATAAAGATTTCGAATGTTGCGGCGATTCAAGGTTGTGAAGTCTTCCCAAACGACTCGGTTCATCCTCATGATTACCGCGTTGCTGTATAATACTACTCTTTCTCAATTCTCATTATTTTCTCTGCCCTAAAAATGGTGGACTTGTTTGACCACTCGAGCGCAGAAATATCATTCTAAGAATAAAGTTCTAGGTGGGTGTGTGTGTTTTTAATTATACTTATGCTATTGTTCATTTTTCTCTCCATTTTTTTCTTTTTTTCTTTTTTTTCTTTTTTTGTTTCTTTCTTTTTTTTGTTTCTTTTTTTTATCATCATTTTTCGGGAAATCAACTCGTCACAGTCCTTTGTCTTGAAGACAACGATGGAGCAAACAACATTACCCCAAGTTACTCGGCATAGTCACGATTTGAAAATATTACCATCACTCATGAAAGCTAAGGTTTCTTAACTTGGATGGTGTATTGCAACTTTATTGCTTTAGCGGAGTGCCGCAAAATTTCTACACTCTTATCCGAACAAATGATTACCAGGCTTCGAACATATGAGTGCTTTTTATTTCATCCACCTAATATTGTTATTTTCTTTTATTCCACACACAAGTGTCATGTTTTGATCGTTAACTCTTTAGTGCATAGAAGATTACGCTTAGGGTTTCAATTTCAAGCAACTCTACATGGTTAACATTTGGAGCTTTTTCGTCATTGAACGTCATCGAAAGAGTAGTAGTCTTGCTTTGCTGACCAGAATCTATTGGGGAGATTACACCTCATCGTTATCACAACATCCAACTAATGTCACATCTTGCAATTGATATCCATTGACTTACAACGGCGGGAAAAGATAAATATCCATGTGCTTTCAAAAATATTGTATGTTAAGCAAAATAGGTTCTTCATTAGAATGAAAGTCAACAAACATGATGCATGCCCCTTCACAAAAGATCTTTACCGCATGCGGGCCACAGATAGTAAAGTTGGTCCCTTGTATTACTTCAAGAAAGTCTTCTAATGTAGAGACATCTCTGGTTTTCTTAGCACTATGTGAACTTGGCCTTCATCCTTAGTTTTCCACTGCTGGATCAGTTCTTGCGTTAAGGTCCCATTATTGATCAGCTTCTTGATTTCCTACAGTAAAGGTCTACACTTTCTAGTGGGATACCCTGGTGCCCCCATGTGAAATTCACATGTGCTACTCGGGTCAAAGCTATGGGCCAATGGGTCGGGTGTAATCTTCATTGGTCTAGGAGCAAGATAGCGACCTTCTACCAAATGAGGCGACATGTCTAAAATGGATACTCCGAACGCTTCCAAATTTACATTCGTCCGAGGAATTTTCCTTGATGACCCCGAAGTGTCAGTCAGTCTTCTTCTTTTACAGCCACGATAACCTTGTAGGTGACATTCATTTACTTCTCTGTCTTTAGCTACCTTCTCTTTTCAGTTCAGTCCTTAGACTTAGACCTTAATTCACCTTCTTGGATTGCGTATTCTATCATCTCTCCAATCGTCATAAAATCCTCGAATCTGCTTCTTGATCTCTCCAACATCATATCGAAGAAAGGAGAGAGAAGCGTTGCATGGAACAGGGGAGTCAACTCTTCTTCTACTATAGAAGGCTGGACTTGGGTTGCCGAACATCGCCACCTTAGTGCATATTCCCTGAAGCTTTTATTTGGTCTTATTTTCTCGTTCTAAAGAAACTGACGGCAGGGCGCTAAGTCTAAAGCATATCTGTACTGACTCAAGAAGGCATTAGCAAGGTCACCCTATGACCTAACTTGGTCTCTGCTCAAACAGTTATACCACAATGTTGCAGGTCCCGTCTGGCTATCATGGAAGTAGTGGATCAACAACTCTTCATTCTTTATGTATCCCTCAATTTTTCTGTAAAACATGGTCAAGTGAACCTTCAAGCAGCTAGTTCCGTCATACTGTGCAAATATGAGAATCTTGAAATCCGGAGGAATGGCCAAATTAGGGACTAGGAATAGTTCCCTCGTATTGAAAACATCTATTTTTTCTTTCTTCTTTAGCTCCTTCTCGATTCTTTCCTCTAGCAAGTCAAGCCTCGACTCCTTCGTTCTATTTTCTCAAACTATTCTGCCATTGAACCTCATAAATTAAATGATGAAGTGCAATGCAATAATAAAATCATTAAACAATGCAAATGATGTGATGCAAATGCAATGTATGAATGCAATAAGGTATTGATTCCGCAAATGATTTGTCCTCATAGAACATCTTTCATTCAGACCAAAAGCTGTCATTACATCAGGTTTTAGGATTTTACAGATAGCAGTGAGCTCTAGCTCCTAATTTCTTGACCTCATTCAATAGTCTCGTCAGCTTTCCTTCGCGGTCCAACGCTGGATCCATATTCTGCCTTATCAGGGCTATTGCGTCAACTAAATCTGCTACCTGTTGGGCCACTTTTCGCACTTGAGTCATAACAATCTCATGTCTTTGTCTTTCTCCTGTATTTTCTGCTCGATTTTTTGTAGCTTAACAATTACTTCTTTGAAACTTTCATACCAGGCCTGCTTGTACGCTTCAGCACGGATCTCGCTGTTACGTAAAGAAGTCTTGAGCCTTTCTATATGTTCTTTGAGTGCTGTGTTTTCCATTTGAAAGGCTTGAGAGTCCTCCCCTTTCTGCTGTAGACTTGATTTCATGATCTCATCCATAGCCAAACTGCTTTCCAATTCACTTTGGAGTATGTCGCATTGGCTCTCAGCTTCTTTCAGCTTCTGTGACAATGATCTGCTTTATTTTTACTAGTCTTGCATTTATGCTTCCAACGTTCCAAATCGTTCTTCAGCTGAATCATGCCATTAACCCATTCTTCAAAGGTGTCACCCAGACCAGCATTCTTGAATTCAAAGTGCAACTTCTGGTACTCGTCTTGTGCACCATTCGGTATTTTGCCCAGATCATACCTCTTCTGACCGAATCTCCCTCTTAGATTTTAGAAAAAAACCCTCCCTTTCTAGATCTAAAAGAATACGAACCCAAAACTGTTTTTTCTTTAAAACCGAGACCCAGGAAGACTCTCATTGACCGGCTCACCACAAGGGGCTTATCGCCGGCAAATGGAGGTCCGCCGGCGGCGAGGGTAAGACGCGAGACCCTTTGTATTTTTATTTATTTATTTAGTATTATTTTTTTCATTTTAAGAGAAGCTTGCAAGAAAAAGGGGGAAGGAAAATACCACTGAAATCTCTTTTTGTTTGTTTGTTTTTTGTATTATTGAACCTGGAATCTGACTGGGTACATGTTGTTGGATTACATTTGTTTTTATCTTCTTTGTTCTGATTTTTTGTTTACATTGATAAGCAACAAATTAAATGCTTGTACTATTGATTTGATGTGGATATGGATCCTTTCTCTTTTCTTATGTGTCTCGGCCATGCTGGTTGGTGAGCCGGTGAGGGGTGGTGTACGACGGAGGATGGCGGAGAGGCCACGTGGCGGGGTTGGTGGGTTTTTCGGCCAGGTCCATTATTGGCCGTTGAATCAGATCTAATTCAACGGCTGATATTGCATGGAGATCAATGGTCTAGATGGCTTCTAGGGAAACACGAGATGACGACACGTGGCTCGAGGGCAGGCAAACGGTCTCGCGCGTGCTTTGCATGCACGAGTGAGAAGCTGGGCAGCCTGTGCGTGCATCACACGCGGCAGCTGAGGGGTCTTCAACTTCAATCATAGCTGTTGGATTTGGATCTGATCCAACGACTCCTAGATGGCTGCGCACAAAATAAATATCATTAAGTTTTTTTTGTATCATATATATTTTAGGATTTTTGGGTATCAAAAGGGATTGGGCTAGTAGATTAGGCCTTATAAATTGTTATTATTTTTTGCTTGGGTTTTGTAAGTATAAGTGGACATGGATATTTAATAGTTTGGGTTTCTATATCATATTAGATCTGCTTTTTTATTTTAACCCATTTAACATAAATAATAATAATAATAATAATAATAATATTACATATACATGCGTACACGTACAAATATACATACAATGAACATTATACGCACATATGAAACACATACATACTAATGGCCTATTAATAATAACACACATAATGTATATTCCACATGCACATGTTAACACATACATACAAACACATCACATATATATGCATACATTATATATAACATGCAATATTAATTCACACCTACAATATATACATGCAATAATATAATTACCATAATATGTACACATATAATAATACCTGCACACATACATACGTTTAAATACACATATTACCACACACATATTAGTCACATGTGCATAATAAACACGCATAATAATACTATATGTGTATACAAGCAATAATAATATCTATTAATTATCATACTAATATATTAACACCATATTTACAAACCAGATAAAAAGGAGTGATTACGGAGTATAGCCTTTGGAATACACAACTATTTGTCCTAAAAATTTTGGATACTAAATTAAATTAATTGTATTCTGCCAGCATAAAATAGATGTTGAGCTTGTCAACTCTGAAGTCGTGTAGTAATCTTCTCTAACAAAGGATCACAATCATGAACTGAAAGCTTTTTGGTAGGCAGTCGACCCTTCGAAAATCTAGTCGCTTCTTGCATTTCCCGGACAATGTCGTCCTCAACTCCACACACAAAAATTTTAGACTTAGCTGGATTCAGCTGCAGTCGCGAGAAAGAGTAGAATTGCTTCATTATCCTCCAAATACCCATAACTGAATCAAAAGTGCCCTTGAAGAAAACCAACAAGTCATTCGCAAAACATAGATTAGTAAGCTTAATACGTTAACATTTCGGTTGATAAACGAACACACCATAATTTGCAACCCTGTCAAGCAAGCAAGAAAGAACATTTATCGAAATGACAAAGAGATAAGGGAGAGATGATCCCCCTGTCTCACCCCTTTCACCTCCTTAAAATAACCAACTAGGCCACCATTAACAGACACAGAAATTTTGGGACTAGTGATACATTCCCCTATCCATCCAATCATAACCAAAGGCAAACCCAAAGCTTCCAATACAGTCAAAATAAATTGTCAATCCAGTGAATCGAAAGCTTTCTGTAAATCCATTTTTAAAGCACATCGAGAGGACAAAGTGGACCTATTATCCCTCTAACAATCTCTTGAGCCATCAAAGTGTTATCTACAATAAATATTTCTGGTACAAACGCACTTTGACTAGGGGATATTAGATTTGGCAAATATTTCTACAACCGAGAGACAATTATCCTGGTAATGCATTTGTAAATCACATTACAACAGAAAATTGGTATATACTCCCTCATAGAACAAGGATTAGCACATTTAGAGACCATAATTAGTGCAGTAGCACTAAATGCAAAAAATAATTTGGAGCTCTGAAAAACAGATGCAACTGCTCCTACAACATCATCCCGCACCACACTCCAGGAAGCTTTGAAGAATACAGATGTGTACCCATCAGGCCCAGGAGCCTTATCGACTTTCTGCATAAACAAAGAAGCTTTAATCTCATCTCTAGTAACAAGCCTTTGCATATCAGTGCAAGCATCTGTAGAGAAAGAACATCCTAGAAGCTCCTACAACAGACTTCTACTCACCTCAGTAACAGAACTGTTTCTAGTACCCAGCAAATTTTTATAAAAAGAAACAACATTATCAACAATCTGCTCATATTGATCCAAAACTTGCCCCTGATCATTTACAAGTGTGCGAATAGCCTGCCTATTTTACTTTAAAGTCACCATAGAATGAAAGAACCTTGTATTTATATCTCCCTCATGAGTCCACAAAACTCTAGCCTTTTTCATGTAAAAACTCTCTTCAGCTTCCATTAAAGACTGCAACTCACACAGAAGTTGTTTTTCTTCCGCAACCGAAGTAGCACTATAACTTGTTAACAACTGTAATTGAACAGCCTACAAATCAGCCTTCTTCTTTCAGACTCTAAAAGGCAGATCATTATACCCTCTATTATTAAGGTTCCTTAGCACAGACTTCAACGTTTTCAATCTCTTAAAGAGTCTTTCTATGGGATTAGATACAATCAAAGGCTGCAACGAACTATCTTGAACCACTGCCAAAGATTCTTCACCCAGAAATTAAAGAATCGAAAAGGTTTAGGAGGACTATAAACAACACTTATAAATATATTATATGAATGGGTCATGGGGCGGGTAAAGAGGGAATTATGTGAGTCTCAAAACCCACGTGGGTGATGGGCGAAGATGCTTTTAGTCTTGCGTATTGTGGGACAAGGGTGGGTTTAAATTTTATATTTGCAGCGGGTTGTGGGGCGGGGATGGAGAAGCAAATTATTGACGGGGATGGGTGCTGAAAGAGTACCTTGTACCCGTCCCGCCCAATAAACATCAATTGTACATCCATTTCATTATTGTATTAGAAAAAATAAAAAAAATTTGTAACGACTCAAATTTTGGGTTAGTAATTTGGTTTTGGAGGAATTGAATTGGAGACTAATTGAATTAAATTAATCTTGGATGCTCAATTTAAGAAGAAATAGTCATTATAGTGAAAAGAGAATAAAAATTAGAAAGTTTAAGTGTGAGTTTTCAAGTAGTTTAATGACCTTTTGTGTGGTTTACCCATTGGTTGTTGGTGGACATTAAATTGGTATGATTTTGACATGAAAAGATGAGAGAAATCAGAATATTAATAGATGAGAGAATGTTAGAATGAGAGAAAAAAAGAATTTTAGAGAGAGAGTTTTACTTCGATTTGAGGATGATCCGACAGACGTGTAATCTTATTGTCAGCATCATTGGGTCAGGCTCGTCGAGACAAGTCGATCAATGATCGCCCCGCTATCACTGTCACCGTCATTCGCCAAGGTGAAGCTTGAAAAGATTCGAGAAGGTTTAAACCACATGAACTGCCGTCCACCACAGCAAGTCGAGGCCACCGTAGAGTTCTCCAACTTGAGATGAACGGATCTAGAACTCTTCGTCACCGTTTGGCCACCGGAGGACGCCGCACGCATCGTTGCCTACGCATGAGCGTGCCTCGCAACTAAACCAAGTCTTGGTTTGGTAAACCAGGCTGGTTGGGCTGAACCGGTCTGGCCAGACCGTACCACACAAGATCGCACTACACCAGACTGCACCGCTGATCTTCGTTGAGTGTCGTTGACCAAGGATAACTTTATCTATAAACCTTATTTAGGGTTTTTTGACGTCCTGAGTCCATTTTCGTATCTTGTTTCACCAAATTTAAACCCGATAAATTAATTTTATGAGTTTTAATTTGCAACTTATTTAAAGTATGTGGTTAATTAATATATATTTTATTCGTTGTTATATGAGGATTATTTGAGATCGAATATCGGACCAAGTAGAGTAATCGGGAAACTTGAATGGAGATTTATCGCTAATGCTTAAAGTTAGTACACCTCGAACTCTAAAATACTTTATGAGCATCATAAGTGTGATTGTTTTGCTTGTTAGTGTTTGCAAAATAAGTAGATGAATAATAAGCATGCGAAGGGACTGATATTATGAGACTCGATAATTATGAGATGCATGATAAAGTTTAAGAATATTTTGACTCGTAGGGGCTTTAGAGATCATGCAAGGTTGTTTAGATATTCGTATAACTGTTTGATGACTGAATGATTTGCATGCTGTATGGAATTAATGTGTTTGATGAAAATTATGTTTAAGGGATTAATACCGGTAAATATTTGATTAAATGATCATAAAGTTGGTAATGGCTACCAAATGGTTAAATGCATTAGTAAACAAACCCTAATGAATTTCATAAGCTTTTGGGATCAAATAAAGCCTCGTAACATCAAAATTTGTTAATATGATATAACTCGTGAGCAGGGTATGAGTACGGGCTTTGGCTAGTACCAGCATACTAATCAAGACCGTATCAGTATTGGCTGACCCATACCGGTACTCGGGACCCTTAAGATTTCTAGTAAGTAATTTATGTATCGGTATACGTGTGAGTACCGATACAAGGGTACTGTACTGATACTCATGTTTGAGTACCGGTACCTACTAAGTTAAATAATCTAGAAATACTAATTAAAAATGGAAATTGACGTGTACAGTTAATAATCTGATTAATGCCTTAATTAATAGGATAAAGTGGATTTATGGAAATAGTTATTAAGAATGACTAAGTACTCTTCCATAATGCATTAACAACTTGGTAATGTAAAATTAATGATGTATTGACAATTAGCCACAATAGGGAGATCATTGGGATCGCGTTGCTTGTATGTTAGGTAGACATTTGATTGGTTGAGTTGATGATTGTTGGGATCAGGATACCCAAAGAGAGAAAGTTAAAACATTATGGTTAGAGATACCGAGTGGAGGTTATCGATGCTGTGTGACCCAGGCCTCATTCGAAGACACTTAAGGGGGATTCTGAGTATGGGTGTATGTTTTGATGCTATGTGATTCGATCTCGTCCAGGGTGTATATTTCGATGCTTTGTGACTCGGCCTCGCCCAAAGTGCAAGTTCTCGAGGCTGTGTGACACTGGACCTCACTTCAAGTTTGTTATTGTATGATATGTGTGCTTTTTCCTAGAAGATCTGATGAGATCTCGGGTATGGTTAGACCTTGTGTGCCATGTATGTAGACTTGCATGATGTAAGCATGCGTTTAGGCAACTAGTGGTAGCGCCACGTGTTAATTATTTTGCCTTATTGCTCATGCTGGCTTGCATGCTTGTATTTATGATTAGTATGAAGTATAGTAGAGTTGATGTGTACCACTGAGCTTTGTAAGCTCAACGCTCGAAATCGTTGTTTCCGCGCGTAGGTTGGTAGATCGATTGAGAGCTTGAGGAGCATTACTAGCACGAGATTCCAGCAAGTGGTGTTTATCAGAGTACAACACTTGTATTTAGGGGGTTGTGTATTCATAAGACCTTACTAAGTGGAGTCTGCAAATGTTTTAAACATTCGAACCTTTTATTCATAAGCTACTTTGAAATCGAAGTCTCGTGTTTTGTAAATTAAAATTTTAATTATTTTAATGTAAATGAATTGAAATGATAATGATTTTATTTATGGCTCAGTTTATGGATTGAAAATTTGGCAGGTTGCGTCGACGACCCAATGTGACATTTGGATCCTCGAGTCAGATCAGGGTGTTACAAAAATTCAGTGTAAATAATCATAGTTTTAAAATGTTTGAATCAAAACCTTTTAAATATTGAACTCAACGAAAAATATCAGTGGGAAAAAGATAAAAAAAAAGTCATCCTAGGAGATCCGGATTGGAGTAATTTTGTATGTAAGGTGTATGTACCTTATTAAAGAATTAAGAAAAAGTATGAACAAATAACATCATATAATCACCTTAAGACTATGTTACACCAAATTTATTTTAGATGTCTCTTTGAATTTATATAACAAAAGAAATTTAATAATGAATTTTAAAAAATATAGATCTTTATGACGTGGGCCGATTTCAAGGGAATAATTGCTTTTCTTTGCACTTTTGGATTTCATATTTATTTTTATACGAGTTTTTTGGTAGATTTAATCCCCATTTTTCTTTTTTGGGTACATTGTATTTGCAATATTTTTATTGATTTTTAATAAAATCTAGTTGTCATTGTTATATAGAGAGAGAGATCTTTATCAAGAAGGAGAGAAGTACAAGAAACCACTTTAACTTTCGACTTCATTTTAGTAATTCTGTCGTAGAAAATTGTTTGCAAGAAAGTACTTAATAGTCTTGTCGACGTATTATACATTGGATGGTGCTAGTTTTTAATTAAAAGAAAGAGTAAAATATACAAATGGTCACTAAACTATCTCTAAAAATATAAAATGGTCATCAAACTTTTAAAATGTTACATAATGGGCATTAAACTTTAGTTTTTGTTACAAAATGGTCACTGAGTCATTAACTGTCGTTAATTGATTGACGTGACAGTTACAAAAATTTGAATGATATAACATTTAATCCTCCATATTCACACATTTAATCAATTTATTCCTAATTTAACCTTCATTATTGATGTCTAAATTGATTGAATGTGTAAATAATGAAGATTAAATATGTTATTATATAAATTTTTGTAACTGCCGTGCCTCCCAGTTAATGACAGTTAACAACTCAGTGACCATTTTGTAATAAAAACTAAAGTTTAATGACCATTATGTAATTTTTGAAAGTTTGATGGTCATTTTGTATTTTTAGAGATAGTTTAATGACCATTTGTGTACTTTACCCTAAAACAAATTATTTGTCTAAACCCTAGCTTCATATGATCTTAGGCTAAAAGAAACTTAATTTACTACTAAGAATATTAAAGCATTTAAAATTAAATTTTATATTATATTTAAAAAATTAAATTTTATATTCATATGATCTTTTAGGTAGAATTAGAAATAGAATTTGTCAAAAAAATAAATTTTATATTAATATTATACTATGTTTTAATGATTTGATTTATGGGCATATTTATCACTTTTTAAGTTAAATAAAGTGTAAAGCCAACATCTTTTTAGAGTAAATAAATGTAATTAGGCTAAAAAAATACTGAATTCTTTAATTAGATCACAATCAGACCGGTGATAGATTTGGGTGCAACGATTGAAATGAGATATTAATATTTTATCCTTGATCCGACAAGACAACAATTTGACCCAAAGAATAGATTGGATCGAAACGACTTTTCTGACGAACCCATTTGCGTCTGTATGAATTCTTGACCGTGCGAAATCTCCATAGCCAATTTTCCATTTTTATTATAAATGAAAAATAATCATTTATATAAATATTTTTATATAGAAATATTTCTATAAGTGTGATATAACTTAGTTGATTATTCTGGATGCAAACAATTGGTTGATTAATAAAATTATTGGTTGATTAATCTAGATCGGGTACTGTATATGCTCGTTATAGGAGTGGCCCTCTCAACCCAATTTGTTTCATTCACAACATCAGAATTCAAATTTCCAACCTTACTTAAGAGATCTAGTGGCTCATCCATTCAACCAACTGGTTATTGGTAACTTAGTATGATTTTAATTCGTGCGTGACAAAGCTTTAAAGAAATTAATTATCCTTTTAATTATTATAATTCAAAATGTAAGATGAGAAAATAAAATTAAAAAATAAATTTATTTAGATTTGAGATTTAAATGTTAGGATTTAGGGTCTAGAGATTTAATGTTTGTGGTTAGGTTTTATGGTTTGTGAATTGATTTTATGGTTTAAAGTTTAGATTTTAGGGTTTAAAATTTAGGGGTTAGAGTTTATTAGTAATTTTACTGCTAAAAGCCTACTTAAATATTTAGAGGATGTTTATAAGAATTATTGATAGTTTAGTAATAATAGTATTTTAAAATTTAAATCTATATAATTGTGTAATTATAATATGTACTATCAAACATGATATATAGAATTAAGATGTATTTGAACCCAACAAGTGATCCCAGTAAAAAAACGGATGATATTCATCTTAGGAGACCCGAGTTCAATCACTTTGTCTGCAAGGTATGTGTACATCGTCAAAGGATTTAAATATATGTATAAACAGATACTACCTTGTAATCACTTTTAGACTATTCAAAAAAATCAATTCCATTATATTACTACATAATTTCATAATTAAATAAAAAATTGAGAACTGATGCCCAACTAACTATTAACGCTTTTGCTAGCATGACACGAAAACTTTAAGGGCACAATTGAACAAAAAAAAATGTTGTGGCTTTCTTGTTAGGGTAAATTACACCATTCATCGTTAAACTTTCTTCTCACTCCTATTTTAGTCATTAAAGTTTAAATTTTTTAATTTAATCACTCAATTTTCGAATTGCTCCTGTTTTAATCACTCTAAGATGACATGATTTATTTTATTAATATTTTTCTATGACATGATATATTTTATTAGCATTTTAATGTCATGTCAAATTTAAAATAAAAAAATCTTTAAACCCTAATCTCAACCTAGAATTTATAAACCCTAATCCCCAATGTATAAACCTCAAACCCTAATCTTCTCCCTTAGTAGCCACACCATCACAGTCTCTTGTGTTTATAATCCGAACGAAAACCACTTCATCTTTTTTCGACTGAATTATATTTTTATATCACGTTATAGATACTATTTTACAGTTTCCCTAAAACCCTATTACAGTCCTCTATCTGAGCCTAAAGCAACCACCATACGAATCATTGAAAATCTCACTCCATAATAGTGCCAATCTTTCGACTCTCAAAGTAGTGATTTTTACATAGATCTACTAATGTCGTGTTTGATCACTAAGTAATGATTTTTAGTTGTTTTATTCAAAGATGAGATGAAATTATAAATTAAGATTAAAAAAGGCATAACTATAATAAAAGCCATCAACATTTACTTTTTTTTCAATTGCGTCGTTAACATTGTCATGCTACGTCATTAAAAATGTTAATCGTCAGTTGACCATAAAAAAAAACTTATTTGAGAAAACAATAAAATTTTACCGTTTAAATTGTCAAAAAAAAAAACTAAGGATACAATTGAAATTGTAACAAAGGTTGATGACTTTTTTGCTATAATATCAAGATTTAATCTTAAACTAGATTTAAGATGCGTTTGGATAAAAATTATAAAAAATATAAAGCTTAATGGTACATTGGACCGGCCCCTAAATTGAGATAAAAAAAATTAATTTGACCTTCTGACTAAAAAAAATAGATATTAACTGTTACAGACGTGATAGTTCATAGTACTGATGTGACAATTCACAATGAATGATGATATGACATATGGGCTAAATTAATTTTTTTAAAAAAAATTCAAGTTCTTAATTATTTTTTCTTATAAAGTTCAGGGGCTTAATTATATTTTTAGAAATATTAAAATTTAAAAATACTTTATATATTCAAATATAAAGTATTAGACTCAGACTAACAAAAGATAGTCAAAGACCAAAAAAGTATGTTAAATAAATAGAAGTAGGCTCTGGCTGATAAAAAACAATAAGAAAATTTTTCCGATACAAGTGTTCAAAATTTTTATTACTTTTAAGTATTTTTTAGTAATTTATAGTTTATCATCTTTAGTTTCTGATTACAAGGTAATATTTTTGAAATACATATTTTTAACTCTTTTGACAATGGACGCACATCTTAAAGACAAAGCGATTGAACTCATGTCTCCTAGGATGAACATCATCTGCTTTACCACTATGACCACTTATTGGGTTCATTTTTAATAGTATTTTTAATTTTTAGTAAATTAATTTTACTATTTTTATATTTATTTTTAAAATTTTTTTAATATTTTTTAAAATTTTAAATATTGTAAATTTAAAATAATTTTTCTTTTTCTAAAAAAATAGTAATAAGTCTTCAAATTTTATAAAAAATCAATTAAGCCCTTAAACTTTTTAAAAATCCAATTCATCCCACCTATCACATTACCGCATACAATAGACTGTTACGTCATCGTCCATCGTGGATCGTCACGTTAAAATCGTGAATTACCACATTAATCCCGCAACATTCAACGTCAAACTCCAGTCATAAGGCCAAATTACCTTTTTCTTTTCAATTGAAGGACTACATTAGGTATAGAATAAATTCATGATTTTTTTTCAAAATTTTGAATACCTTAGTTACCATTAAACCAAAAAATAATTACTAGGTAATAATTATTACCCTCTCCTAATCTTAAGGAATTACAATTCCTTTAACAGATAATTACACAATTAAGTGGGATTCAAATTCATTTGAGTTAATTAAGCACATACTATTAATTCCCCAATCCGAATTTAAACCTACAAATTTCTATATATTACTTGCAACAATAAGAAATCCAATCTATAATATTGAATTAACTTTTTAATCACACTTTCAATTCAAATTCAACCTGTCAAATCGAAATCCAGAAATGGTAATCCAATAAATAATACAACTTTCTCAGCATCCTTTTCAACAAAACTAAAACGTACAAGAAATATTATGAACAACCTACCAGTTCCCTTTCTTTTGTCTCAAATAAAAATCCACTTTTTTTAATCAGTTTTCATCCATTTGGATTTTACAAATTAAAACATTAAACCTTCTTTTTCATTATCAATCGGTCATCCTGTTTACGCCACGAATAGCAAAGTCAACCTCAACTTTCTCCTTTTTAAATCCTAAACTCTCCTTTGCGATGTCTGAATTTTAAACTTTGTGGTAATAATGAAGGGGTCTGGTATTGACATTAAGTTAATAATAGGGTAAACTATTTAATTGGTCATTTAATTTTTAGGGTGCTATTATCGATTGTTAAATCTAACATTTAACTCATACATATTACTTTCAATAAGACAGCGACACATGTTGTCATCTAATTGGTCATAAAATGAAAAAAAAAATCTCCCAACTTAAGATTTGAAACCAAGGACTCTAAGAACAACCCCCACACATAACCCTGCACAAAATGAGATTTTTATTGTGGGGTTGAAAATATTTTTTTGAATATTCTGGTGTGATTACATAGTAGTAGTTGTTCTTTATTTTTAGCCTTTTAAAATTGTATACACTTCGTGCGGACTACGCTGCTCGAACTCGAGTTACCTAAAAAACAACGTCATTCTCTACCACTGAGACCGCTTAATGGGTTTAAAATAATTTTTCTAACATTGAACTGGGGCGGGAGTTAATTATATTTATTTTAATTAATGTTATAAATAATTATTACATGGATTACATTTTTTTTGGTGAAGAGGGGTATGATTTCATAGATTACATGGATTATATTATTAGTTAATATATTAATATTTTATGTAATGTTATATATTAATTAATGTTATAAAATCATCAATGTATTTTTAATTAATGTTATAACATTAGTATATTAGTTATAGTTATAACATAAATTATAACATTGATTAATTTATTTTTAATTATAAAATTAATTAATATAGTTTAATCAATGTTATATATTAATTAATGTTATAAATATATTTTTAATCAATTTTATAACATTAGTATAATAAATAATTATAACATTAATTAATATTTTTTATAAAAATACTTATAATATTAATTAGTGTTATAATTATTTATAACATTCATTAAAATAAATGAAATTAATTTTAGTGTCAGTTTAACCTAAAAAGTTTTTATTCTTAATTACATAACAAATATCTCACTTCGATGCGATAAATTATATTATGGGTCATTCCCGCCACGTCATTCATGAGACCAATCAATAAAAATCATCTATCTCATTATTTTTTTCATGTCATATTTTTATCAAGTGAATATTCACTCATATTTACTGTAAATCAATTTTAAAAATAATTTTTACCAAGTGAAGATTCACTTGGTAAAAATATGACATGGAAAAAATAATGAGATGTGTGATTTTTATTGGTTGGTCTCATAGATGACGTGGCGGGAATGACCCATAATATAATTTATCCTTCGATTCAGAGTTCAAATATGTCGCTTTTGTTATAAGAGTCTTTAGTTTGAATCTCAAGTTGAGAAGTTAATATTCTTTTTTTTCCTTTTGTAACAAATTAGACAGTGGTTTAATATTCTTTTTTTCCTTTTGTAACAAATTAGACAGTGGCATGTGTCATCATCACACTGATCTTATTTTGTGACCAATTAGACGGTGACACATTTCACCACTTCATTTGAGGTGGTATGCTAAGTCATACTTGTTAAAGATTTAACGGTTGAGACTAAAATGAAAGTTCTTTTTTTCTAGCGATGGTGACTAAATTGATGATGCTTAAAAGTTGAATGATTCAATTGCAAGAATTTTTGTTTGAATGACTAAATTGGACCTCGTTAAACCCCTTTCATAACCGAAATAAAAAATTTAGTTTCGGACATTGAAAGAAGGAAAAGAGTGTCAGTTATTTTTATTGATAGTCTAACCACACGATCATTACAACAATACTACATCAGGACAGAACACACAATCATAAGGCTTTACAACAACTCAACAGCTACCCAAAAAATTACAATGAACACCCGCAACGCTTCTGTGCCGCAGTACACTTCATCTAGCCTTGCCTTGCAAGCAACAAATATACACAGACATCATTGATCTTATTTTGTGACCGATTAGACAGTGACACATTTCACCTCTCATTAGATGTGGTATGCTAAGTCATACTTGTTAAAGATTTAATGGTTGATACTAAAATGAAAGTTCTTTTTTCTAGCGATGGTGACTAATTGATGGTGCTTAAAAGTTGGATGATTTAATTGTAAAATTTTTTGTTTGAATGACTAAATTGATAGTGTCCTAAGAATTGAGAAATCATTTGAATGGTTTACACTTAATAATAAGTTAAAAGCCCAACAAAACAGAGCAAAGTGCATGGATGGACCTAATCACCAACCATAAGCTCCATGCAAAATTATTAGCCCCTTTCTAATTTTGTTTAATCAAATACCATTCCAACCATACAACATCCCATCATTTTAATAAACATTTGGACTAAAAGGGTGCCAGCAAATTTTATGAGATTTGTTGATGGTAAGATTGGTGTAGATGGTTGATGACGGGTTCTTCCGTTAGAATATGACAAAATAATACAAGACAACGGTTGAAGGTAATTTAAGGGGAAATTTTAGTTGATAAAATGGAGGTTGGGCTCGTCCAAAGAGACTCAAACAGGAAGGTAGGGATGTTAACTGTTCGGTTCAAATTAAAGTAACCGATTGAATTGAAATTTAATTCGGTTAATCGGCTAGTTAACAATTAAATATTTTTTTAAAGTTCGATTATCGGTTAATTCGATTCGAAACCAGTTAATTAACTGAATTAACCAAAATTTTAATATACATTTAATTTTAAAGATAAACCATAACAGTATTTAAAACCAAAGAATTATATTTTAATCCCAATTTTAAGCTCAACCCAAAAAGAAAAAAATAAACCCTAAACCCTAAACCCTAAAAACAAAAATATCTAACAAAAAAATAGGGATGTCAATTGGGCTGGGCTGGGCTGGGCGGGTGCGAAGGGTACACTTCCCGCACTCATCCCGTTAAGAATTTTCATCTCCACCCCGTCTCGCGATCGACTGCGAATATAAAATCTAAACCCACCCTTGCCCCGCAATCCGCAAGACTAAAACCATCTTCGCCCCATCACCCAAATGGGTCCTAAGACTCATCTAATCCCCTCTTTACCCATGCCATGAGACAATGACCCGTTCATATAATATATTTATAAATATTAGTTAAATAAATATAAATCAATTTGTTATGAAAAGAGTATGAAATATCAGTTGTTCGGTCTCCTACCACATATGTGACTAAAACCATCTTCGCCCCATCACCCACGTGGGTCCTAAGACTCATCTAATCCCCTCTTTACCCATGTCATGAGACAATGACTCGTTCATATAATATATTTATAAATATTAGTTAAATAAATATAAATCAATTTGTTATGAAAAGAGTATGAAATATCAGTTGTTCGGCCTCCTACCACATATGTGACATTATTCCAACTGCCGCCATTTAAAAAAAAACAATAATATCCGAAATTAGATTTTATACAACACAAGAGTTTTGACTAAAAAATACTAAATCTATTGTAAAAGATTGGAAAATAGCACAAATAACATGTAAAATAATATTTCAATTGCTATAACAAATAAAAATATAGAAAAACTAAAAAGAAAATAACAATAAAAAACGAGCTTTAAAAAATAAGAACAAATATCAATAAAATCTAAATAACAGATAATATTAGAAAAATAAAATTAAAAGAAGTAAAAGAATAACATACATATGGTGAGAATCGAGAATAAGAAAACAAATCTTAAAAAAAGACATAACGGTAGACAACAGTAAAAAAGAAATCAATAAACCTAAATATTATATATATATTCATAAATATTCCAAGTCAATATAAATTATCTTAAATTTGACTCTAAATTAAACTGATATTTTAAAAAATATTTATAATTATATATATTGAACTTTTTATTAATATCCCAAGACAAGTTAATATGAATTACTTTAAATTTGATTATAATTCAAACTGATATTATATTTTTAATAATATTTATAATAACATGTTATAAGTGATGTGGAGCGGGTGAGGATGAAATTTGTAACCATCTCTACCCAATTGAATGCGAAGTTGGAAGAATCCTTGCAAAACTCATCCCTACAAAAAACATATTTTCAGTTTATTGCTAATTAAATTTCCATTTTGATTCAAAACTAAAAAAAACTTAAAGATTTTGGTTAATTCAAAAATCGACCAAATTAACCGAATTTAGTTCGGTTCAATTAATAATTTTTGATAATCATTTTTGAAAAAATATCGGTTTGATTATTGGATTAATAATTTTAAAAGTATGATTAATTTGATTTTGGATAGTTCGGTTCGATTATTAACTGAATTGTTGTTCGTTCATTAAGAAGTGTAGTTTGTTCGTGTCCATTTATGCTCGTTCGTTAAAATATTAAACGAACGCAAACGAACATTGAGTATTGTATATTTTTTCTTTTTATTTCATATTTTTAATATATATTTTTTAAAATTTTTAAATATAATAATTTTGTTATGAAAAATAATAAATATAAATGGATATATGTAAACAAATGTAAACGAACGAATTGCATAACGTACACGAACGTAAATGAACGAACTAGCCCTTTATTTATATTCGTTAATTAATTAAATGAACAAAAAATCTTGTTCATGTTCGTTTAATAAAAAATAAAATTTCCGTCAAATAATTCACGAATGATTTATTGAACATTCGGTCTATTTACAGTCCTAAATATGATAATATAGTTTATCAAGATAGTTGAAAGTTACGATGATTTATAAAATTGCTCTGTCAGATGTTAATAAAGTGGAAGGTTAGATGAATGGTTAAGATCGTATAAAGATAATTTGTGCAGGGTCGAGCCATTGGTCTTGGTTCGGACCAATTGGAACATGCATATTTTAAGTTGCACTGTCATTTAAGTGGTGTCCACAAAACTCAGAACCCATTAACTACAACCGTTAAATTTAGGAGTACACGTTACAAAAGGTTTTATTAATCTAAAACAGTATTCATTTAACATTTCGTTTCCTAAAACCCATCTATGAAGTTATGAAGGTAGGGACTTGAGCGGGCGCTCGTATTATTCTCCTTGTCAGACACTATTGATTATTCTTAAAAAATATACGTTTTTTAAAGGATTAAGATTATGATTAAAGAACAAATACTCTTAGGGCCAGAGCTATATAGGGGTGGAGATGAGCAATTGCCCCACCTCTGTTATTTTTTTTTACTTTTGTCTTTTTATATAATTAAAAAAAATAATTTATTTATAAATTTACTACACTTTTAAACATTTATGTTTTGCTCTCACTCTCAAATTCTGACTCCCTCCCTGATACTCCCATATAATTACATCAATATATATTTCTTTTAATAATAAGCTCATCCCATATTTCCATTATATTTACCATGCGAAGGTGGAGTAGTTTTATGGCTATACGTGTATCATACAAACTGTAACACTAGACAACAATCTGAAGAAAACGTGAGCTCATCAAATATTCCAACAATCTAATTAAAACAAGACGGGTTGGTCGGCAACACCACCGAATTCCCAACCAACAGTCAAGACAGGCCACTCCCAATCTGTGTTTCATCAAAATAACAGATCCTTCCACCATCCTATTCTTCTCGTCTTTGTTCTAAATGCAGACTCTTTGGTTAACCACACACACAACCAAACCAAACGAAACCAAAGAATTGTAGCCGTGGAAAAAGTTGAAAATTTGGGGT
This sequence comes from Hibiscus mutabilis, assembly GCA_019671005.1. Lineage (NCBI taxonomy): Eukaryota > Viridiplantae > Streptophyta > Magnoliopsida > Malvales > Malvaceae > Hibiscus > Hibiscus mutabilis. Next base: position 34,477,879 of record CM033739.1, on the reverse strand, counting down.
AGATGGCAACTACACCAGCCTATCATCAATCTGTCTACAAGATCACCGAAAATTAAATAAGTTGAATTTACAAAAAAAAGGGAGGATTTTGGGGGTTGTGGCAGTGGCAGGGGTAGGGGCAGGTACCACGTGCAGGATTTCATTAAAAGGGCCGTAAAGGCTCTTAAAAGAACCCACCTTCCTTCCGCTACCCCCAAATCTAACTCTCCTCTAACACTTAACTGCTCCTCTTTTGTTCCACAATTTGTTTAAACATTGATTTCCATGTTTGTAAATTCAAACACACATTTTGCTCTTCCCATCTGATCCTCTTTTATCACCTCCTTTCTCTTCGTCTGCTTTTGTTCACCAAAGGGTATTTTTTTCAAAGTATAAATGCTTCAGACCCGTTTAGCAAATTGGAAGACTTTGTTTTGATCCGCCAACCTTCTTGGATTCAAGTCCCTTTCTTTTTTTCCCAGGTTTGTCATTCCCTTTGGGTTGTTTACTGAATTGGGTGTTGATTTTTTCTTCTTTTTGGATGCCATGAAGTGAAATTCTAGTTGGGAATTGTGTTCTTTTTCCTGGATTGTTTTGTCAAGTTTGAAAAAAAAGGATTTGTTTTTGTTTTTTCAGGGTTGGTTTGTAATTTTGTTGATTGAGTTTTCAGTTTGGTAAGGATTTTAGAACAATAATTTTTAACTTTTTGAGGGTTTGTAATGAGTATTTTATTTATTTTCTTTTTGAGCTTCAAAAGTTTTGCTTTTGTTGAAATGAAATGTTAATTTGATCCTGCATCTGGGAACTTTAATCATAGGCTGTGTTGGGTTGCCTGAACTGGAATTAAGTTACTAATGGATAAACTATCCTTTTTAGCACTGAAGTAGTAAAATATGATTCTTTTTGGTGCCATGTTCAAACTTCACTAAAATAAGCTATGAGCTAATGGGTAAATTAAAAGACTTTAATCATGTCAAATTCTGTTATGTGCGCCAAACAGAGCTTTGCTGCATTCATGGTGCGTTTGTGCTGCTAGTGCTAGTAGTATTAGATATCACTTTTGTTGAGGATCAGTTCCAAGTCATGGCTTGATTAAGCTTTTGAGCCCTTTACTTGTTTAAGGAAACAGAACAATTTTCAAAGTCTCAGTTCAGAATTCAACTGATGTTTTCCCAGTGATTGCTACTTGAATTTGTTTAAACAAACTGAGACAGAGTAGATTAATTTTATTATTGCCTTTTCTTTGAGACCTCATCCTTGGTTGTTTGATTTCTGGATATGCAGCATGTCAGAGGCCCAAAGAAGGTCAGCTATGGCTGGCATCGGGCGTGGAAACAATGGATCCATAAATGGGGTATTGCCGATCAGGAGCCCTGCTACAATACGTGAAGTAGATGAATTCTGCTTTGCACTTGGAGGGAAGAAGCCGATCCATAGTATTTTAATTGCAAACAACGGAATGGCGGCTGTCAAATTTATACGTAGCATTAGGACTTGGGCTTATGAGACATTCGGCACAGAGAAGGCGATTTTGTTGGTGGCCATGGCTACTCCTGAGGACATGAGGATCAATGCAGAGCATATTAGAATTGCTGATCAGTTTGTGGAAGTTCCTGGTGGGACAAATAATAATAACTATGCCAACGTTCAGCTGATTGTAGAGGTGTGTATAGTAAACTCTGTTTACTTGCTTCAAAGGTGTTCTTTTGTTGATGGATTGCCTTTTCAAGAAGCTTTTCTGTTGAGACCAAAGGAATTACACTGAGTAAATCCTTATTGTTATTTATTATTTTACCTCAGATGATTCTGAGACATGGGATTTCAAGAGGCTAATAGCTAAATAAAAGAAGTTTGCATGTCAAGTGATTTGGAAGTTGTACATTACAGCGTTATTGTAGAGTTCTAGGACATGGAAAGAATATCAATAACTAGAGTGAGAATGTGTTCTATTCTTGTTGCTTGTGTCTTATTTAAGCTAATTTCAAAAAAGTTAGGTTAATCATATAGAACATGCTGCAATGCTATATTTTTTTGACAAGTTATATTTTGTTGTCACTCAGATGGCTGAGATAACACGTGTTGATGCTCTTTGGCCTGGCTGGGGTCATGCATCAGAAAACCCTGAGTTGCCGGATGCTTTGAATGCAAAGGGAATAGTTTTTCTTGGGCCACCATCTGTATCTATGGCAGCTCTGGGAGATAAGATTGGTTCATCATTGATCGCTCAAGCGGCAGATGTACCCACCCTTCCATGGAGTGGTTCTCATGTAATTATCTTTTCTCTGAATGTTAGAATTTGCCCTTTTCTATGGCAGTTTCTCATACACAAAGCTACCTTCCCATTTTCCAGGTGAAAATCCCCTCAGAGAGTTGCCTAGTTTCTATTCCATATGAAATATACAGTAAAGCATGTGTTTATACAACAGAGGAAGCAATTGCAAGTTGCCAAGTTGTTGGTTATCCAGCAATGATCAAGGCATCTTGGGGCGGCGGTGGTAAAGGCATAAGAAAGGTTTGCTTCATTCGTAAAATATTTTGATTTTCTGTTCATAGCAAATTTAATTTATTAAAATGCTTTAATCCCCCTTTAAAGTTACCATGCATATTTTGTTAGAAGTAAGATTGATTTAAATACATCTCATATAATCTAAACTGGCTTGACTCTCTAGGTTCATAATGATGATGAAGTGAGGGCACTATTCAAACAAGTGCAAGGTGAAGTTCCAGGTTCACCTATATTTATAATGAAAGTTGCTTCTCAGGTGAGATTATCTGCTACGATTGATTTCAGTGAAGTGACAGGAGTTTTGATATTTTCTCTGACCAACCATTTGGTATATTCTTTCTCTGTTTAGAGCCGCCATTTAGAGGTCCAGTTACTTTGTGATCAGTATGGGAATGTTGCAGCTTTGCATAGCCGTGACTGTAGTGTTCAGAGGCGTCACCAGAAGGTAATTTTGTTTCTTTAGAGGATATATTTGAATGTCAGTTTTCTAGAACAAATGGGGCCCAAAGCCAGTCGAGGTTTATGCTTCTGTTACATCATATATGTGGGAAGTTTCCTTACAGGATCTGACATCATGGTCCTTCATCTAAAATAGATTATTGAGGAGGGTCCAATCACTGTAGCTCCATTGGAGACCGTCAAAAAGCTGGAGCAAGCAGCTAGAAGGTTAGCTAGAAGTGTTAATTATGTTGGAGCAGCTACTGTTGAATATCTGTACAGTATGGAAACTGGCGAGTACTACTTTCTAGAGCTCAACCCTCGGTTACAGGTATGATATAATGATTCTGTCCTCACTTTTGGAACATTTCATATGGATTAAGCTGTCACATTCATGCAATGGTAACCGCATTTGTACTCCTTTCAGTTTGCCTTATCCATTTAGTGCAGTTGTGCAATGTATTAATTTTATATTCATTTAAAATGGATGTAAAATACAATGCTAACTGGTAGTTAAGGAACAGTATTGGCTGATTGGACCATTTGGAAAAGCATTCAGCTTTATGACCACAAAGTGTTTGGAGATTTAGCATTTCTATGACTTGTTTGGTGGTTTTTACCCTTGTTTTGGTGTGAACCTATCAGTAGGAATGAAGAATCTTGTGGTTTTACATGACGGAAGATTTTTTTTCCTCTCCATATTCTTTAAGGTGTTAATGCGTAAAATTCAATTCTAACAGGTGGAGCATCCTGTCACTGAGTGGATTGCTGAAGTAAATCTGCCAGCTGCTCAAGTTGCAGTTGGGATGGGTATCCCTCTGTGGCAGATTCCTGGTATGATGCCAACAGCCATTATTTCTCCAAAACAGTTTTTAGCAGTTTAATAAGTGATGTGTGTGCTTCTGTGCTTGATTTGATTAGAAATACGGCGATTCTATGGCATGGAACATGGTGGGGGTTATGATTCATGGAGGAAAACATCTGTTGTTGCCACAAGTTTCGATTTTGACAAGGCAGAGTCAATTAGACCAAAAGGTCATTGTGTAGCTGTGCGGGTGACAAGTGAGGATCCAGATGATGGGTTTAAACCTACGAGTGGAAAAGTACAGGTTAGACTTACTAGGCTTTCCAACAACTGTACTTCAGATATTTCATTTCTTTAGTTCACTGCCTTTTCTTATCTTTTGTTAAGCTTGTATTATGGTACATGACTTTGTGCAGGAGTTGAGTTTTAAAAGCAAGCCAAATGTGTGGGCTTACTTCTCTGTTAAGGTAAATATTTATTTTTTGACAATATTATTGGTTGATAGAAGAACCATAAACTTATAACAATATTGATGTCAATAATAATTAATTTGCAGTCAGGAGGAGGCATTCATGAATTTTCAGATTCTCAATTCGGTAAGTATTACACTAATAATTTTCTGTTTGTATGGATGTTACATTATTTTTAATACAAAATCATTACTTCTGATAATAATTGAATCTTATCTCAGGACATGTCTTTGCCTTCGGGGAATCCAGAGCTCTAGCTATAGCAAATATGGTTCTTGGGTTGAAAGAAATTCAAATACGTGGAGAAATTCGCACGAATGTTGATTACACAATTGACCTTTTACATGTAGGTTTATCACTCGAATGATCTTTTTTCTTTATAGAAATTTATGACTTCAGGAATGCCAACTATTACCTGCTTAAATGCTTTACAGGCTTCAGATTACAGAGAAAATAAAATCCACACTGGTTGGTTGGATAGTAGAATTGCTATGAGGGTTAGAGCAGAAAGGCCTCCTTGGTATCTCTCAGTTGTTGGTGGAGCTCTCTACGTAAGTTCTCATATATTAAGAGTTATGTTTTCTGTTAGAATACGCTTGTCACATTTTTTTATTGTATCTCAGAAAGCATCTGTTATAATACTTGTGTCACATTTTTTTTATTGTATCTCAGAAAGCATCGGCCAGCAGTGCAGCTATGGTTTCAGATTATATTGGTTATCTAGAAAAGGGTCAAATCCCTCCCAAGGTACAGTGCTAAGCCTGACTTTCAACAAAAAAATACAGTGCTAAGCCTGAGTTACTTTTGTTATGTGGGTCTTTGTTTACATATTGATCCCTGTTGGCCTTGATCGCAGCACATATCACTTGTGCATTCTCAAGTGTCCTTGAATATTGAAGGAAGCAAATACACGGTAAGAGTTTCTGATAATGTCGCTACCAACATTTTAAGGGTTTCTTTTCTAATTGTCATGAACTTCTAGAGATCTTTACTATCATGTTAGTGGACACAAGCATAGTTAACATTTTGAAGAAAACAACGTTCGCAGATTGACATGGTTAGGGGGGGACAAGGAAGTTATAGGTTGAGAATGAATGAATCGGAGATTGAAGCAGAGATACATACATTAAGAGATGGTGGTTTATTGATGCAGGCAAGAATTTCTCCCTTGAAAGTTTATAACCATTGTTTTGCATGTTTTACTTTTGCCTGTGTTGTTTATTTTTCTTTCATTTATTAAATCCTTGTATCATGGACCATGCAATATAACACTTCCTCTCTCTCTCTCTCTCTCTCTTATTGGCTCTTCATAATGCTTAGTTTCGATTTATTGCAGTTGGATGGAAACAGTCATGTTATTTATGCAGAGGAAGAAGCTGCTGGTACCCGCCTTCTAATTGATGGACGGACTTGCTTGCTACAGGTAACACTTATTCCTTTCTTCCATATGTTCTGTCTCCTCCCCTCCAACTCAAAGGAAAAGCTCCCTTTTCCTTTTATCCACAAAATTAAGGTATGATGTTAATGTTGGTTTTACTTATTTAGAATGATCATGACCCATCAAAATTAGTGGCAGAAACACCATGCAAGCTGCTGAGGTTTTTGGTTTCTGATGATAGTCATATAGATGCTGACGCACCATATGCAGAGGTTGAGGTCATGAAAATGTGTATGCCTCTTCTTTCACCTGCTTCAGGAGTTATTCATATAAAAATTTCTGAAGGTCAAGCCTTGCAGGTAAATAATGTTCTATATGGGAAATATAAAGGTTATATTTTTGTGGAAGTTAAGGAAATGTCACTGATCTTGCAGGCTGGTGAGCTAATTGCTAGGCTTGATTTGGATGATCCTTCAGCTGTTAGGAAAGCTGAACCATTCCATGGGAGCTTTCCTGTATTAGGGCCTTCAACTGCAATTTCTGGCAAAGTTCATCAGAGATGTGCTGCCAGTCTAAATGCAGCCCGCATGATTCTTGCTGGTTATGAGCATAATATTGATGAAGTAAGTTTTTAGTTATTCCATAGTAATACCATCATGAGGATTAAATTGTAGTATAAACCAAAAAATCTTCTTCGGTAGTTTTTGCCTTTGTAAAATTATCAAGATCTCTTAATTAAGTAGCTTGTAAACAATGGATGTATGGTTTTAATTGTTAAGTATCCGGCCTAAAACCAACTGGTAATGAGTGTAGGGCCTAACATGAATATAACAAGGCTACAAGAAACTCAATAGTCAATAACACTCCCCAATTGTTAAGCATCTAATCTAAAACCAATTGGTAATGGGTGCAGGGCCTGACATGAATATAGTACAATAAGAAACTTGATAATAGATGTGGGATAACACTAAGCATTTCCCCTCATGCACAACCCACAAACCTCCTTAAGGGCCAACAACCTTACATGGATGTTAGGCAGGAACAACTTAACACACTCTTGGTTCTGATAATATTTTAAGCATTCAATCTAGAACTAATTGGTAATAGGTCGCAGGACCCAACCTGAGTATAGAATCACCCCGATACTTGATGTGGGATAGCACCAGTTGACATTAACTCTGAACCCTTTAAAGTTTGTCTAAGTGTTAATATTTTGATGAATTACATTTCTTAATTGGTGTTGTCCCTTGTTAAGTATTGTATTCTGTGTGGTTTTATGTTAAATTCAAGCCTGCCACTTACTATCAATTGGTTTTAGGGATGCTTAATGTGGTATCTCTGATATATTTTTTTACTTGACTCCACGAGAGGTTGGCGATAGCGACGCCATGTGAGCTACTTGTGAGGGGAGTGTTAAGTGGTGTTACTCACTTACTCTAAAACTATTAAGTATTACATTTTGTAGAAATAGATAAGGTAGATTTACAGAGAAGAGAAAGAGAATTTTTCTCTGTAATATTATATATTAACTCGATACAAAGGAGGAGTCAGTTTTATAGACTCAGTACAACATAGTAAGAGTTTAACTAGCAGTAAACTACTTTAGGATTAGTCTCTTATCTCTAGGATAGAGTTCCTAACAAATTAGAATACTATTTACATAATAAAACACTATTTACCGTGTACTAACTCACACTCCCCCGCAAGTTGGTGTGTATACATTGTATATACCCAGCTTGGATATAAACTTATCAAAAATCTGTTTAGAAAGTGCTTTAGTAAGCACATCAGCAAGCTATTCTTCTGTAGGAACATAAGTTAAGCTTGCTATTCCATCATTCACTTTCTCAGCAATAAAGTGCCTGTCGATTTCCACATGCTTAGTTCGATCATGATGAACTGGGTTTTTAGCAATTTGGATGGCAGATTGGTTGTCACTGAGAATCTGAAACTTCTCATCTTGTTGCATACCCAACTCTTTTAGCAGTCTAAGCAGCCACATTCCTTCACAGATTCCTAATGCTAAGGCTCTATATTCCGCCTCTGCACTACTCCTTGCAACGACTGGTTGTTTCTTGCTTCTCCATGTCACTAGATTACCCCCATACAAACGAACAGTAACCGCTAGTTGACTTTCTCTCAGTAACTTCACTAGCCCAACTTGAGTCTGTATAGACTTTGACTGCTCTTTCTTCAGTTTTCTTGAAGATTAAACCATGGCCTGGTGTACCTTTCAAATATCTAAGAATTCTGTATGCAGCTTCTAAGTGCCCTTCTCTAGGATTAGTCATGTGTTGACTAATGACATTTACGGGAAAGGAGATATCCGGCCTGGTTAGGGACAAATAGATGAGCTTCCCTACTAGCCTTTGAAACTGATTTTTATCAACTTTAGTCCCCAATTCTTCTCCTCTTAACTTCAGGTCAGTTACCATTGGAGTTTCAACTGGTTTACACCCCAACATACCAGTTTCAGAGAGTAAATCTAATACATACTTTCGCTGGTTTATCACTAAGCCTTTACTGGATCTGGCAACTTCCATACCAAGAAAATACCTTAGTTGTCCTAAGTCCTTAGTCTCGAATTCCCTGCTCAATAAGCTCTTCAAGTTTCTGATTTCATCTTCATCATCCCATGTTATTACAATGTCATCAACATAAACAATTAAGACGACTCTTTTATCCTTAGAAGTTATCTTTACAAACAGTTTGTGATCTGCTTGACACTGTTTGTACTTATTCTGCACGAGAACTTTAGTGAACCTGTCAAACCAGGCTCTTGGCGACTGCTTAAGGCCATAGAGGGATTTTTCAAGCCTGCAAACTTTCTGGCAATTCAGCTTAGTCTCCATCCCAGGTGGCATCTTCATGTAGACTTCTTCTTCCAACTTACCATTTAGAAAGGCATTTTTTTGTCTAACTGATTAAGACCCCAATCTTTGTTCACAGCAACACTCAGCAGCACTCTGACCGTGTTCAATTTTGCTACAGGGGCAAAAGTTTCCTTGTAGTCTGCCATAAGTTTGTGAAAAACCCGAGGCCACAAGTCTGGTCTTAAATCTCTCTATGCTCCCGTCTGACTTGTATTTAATGGCAAAAACCCACTTGCTGCCAACAACTTTCTTGCCTTTTGGTAAGTCTGCGATAGTCCAAGTGCCATTTTTTTCAAGAGCATTGATTTCCTCTTCAACAGCCTGCTTCCATTTCGGATCCTTTAGTGCATCATCAATATTTGAAGGGATTTTTCTTTATCAAGGCAAGCTGTAAAAGCCTTAAAAGATGGCATCAAGTTACCATACGTAACATATTTTTGAATGGGATACTTAGTGCACTGCCGTATTCCCTTTCTTTTAGCAATAGGCAAATCTTCCAAATTAATTGAAGAGTTTTCATTACCTTCAACATCCTTAGCAGCAACTGAACTCATTTCCAACTCTCGGCAAGTATCAGATTGAAAAAACGGTCTCAGGAGTGACTTTCTTCCTTCTAGTGTAAACACTGAGTTGTTTAGGGGTCTGAACAGTTTTAGAATGAGAGTTTTGGGAGGCTGCTGGTTGAGAAACAGATTATGGAGTAGAGGGATCAGCAGGTAAAATTTGTTTGGAAGATGTTATATCGTTGGGAGGAGTAGAAATAAATTCTGAAGGTATAGAAGGAATTACGAGTGAGTATACCTGTGGAATAGTAAGAGGCTGCAATTCTTTCAAAGTCTCCCCGGAATTGTAGGCTTCGGAAAAAAAGGGTCCTGTTCAAAGAAGGTTACATCCAAAGAGACAAAAAACTGTTTTGTAGAAGGATAGTAACATTTGTAGCCTTTTTTAAGTGAAGAGTAACCCACGGAAATACACTTCAAGGATCTATGATCTAATTTTGACCGAGAAGGATCAATAGAATGCACAAAGACAGTACAACCAAATATTCGAAGAGGAAGTATAGAAGACATAGGTTTAAAATTTGGATAGCTCTCCAACAAAAGTGACCGCGGTGTTTGAAATTTAAGTACTCTACTAGGCATCCGATTTATAAGATAAGTGGCAGTCAATAAAGCCTCACCCCACAAGTAATTTGGAACATTATTAGACAATGATAATGATCGAATGACCTCTAGTAAATGCCTATTTTTGCGCTCAGCAACCCCATTTTGTTGCGGTGAATCCACACAAAAGCTAATCTGGATTATTCTTCTCTATAAAAAATTTCCCCAAATAAGAGGTAAAATACTCTCTCCCATTATCGGACTGAAATATCTGAATTTTACTGTCAAATTGGGTTTCTATCATTGTATAAAACCTCCTAAAAATAGACTCAACCTCAGATTTTTCTCGCATTAAGTAAGTCCATGTTGTCCTGCTATGGTCATCTATGAAAGGCACAAACCACCTATAACCATTAATACTCTTCACTCGAGAAGGACCCCAAATGTCACTGTGGATCAAAGAAAATGGTTTAGATGTTTTAGAAGAAGATGGTAAATAAGAAGCTTTAGATTGCTTAGCAAGAGGGCAAACATGGCATTTGAACAATTGTGGTTTTGTATGAGTAAACAAGTGAGGGAAAAGTTTGGCAAGATATAAAAAATTTGGGTGGCCTAACCGAAAATGCCATAACATGATTTCATCATTCTGTTTTGAGGATGATATAGAACCAGAAAAAGCTTGAGATTGGAGGGGTGGTTGCTTGCCAAAAAGGTATAGAGCCCATTGTTCAATCTGGCATTGCCGAGTATCTTCTTCGAGTCCATTGCCTGTAAGATACAATTATCATCAGTAAACTCCAGAGAACATTGTAAACCCTTAGATAGCTTACTGACAGACAGTAGGTTGCATTTCAAATCTGGTACAAACAACACACCAGTAAGCATCATATTTTCAGTGAGAAGAACTGAACCAGTCCCTTGTATAGGACATAAGGACCCATCTGCAGTTTTAATAGATTGCCGAGAACAAAAGGGTTTAAATGTAGCAAACAAACACCTATTACCAGTCATATGGTCGGAGGCTCCGGAGTCAATAATCCATGCAGGATTATTCTGTGTAGCTAAAAAAATAGGGAGAGCATTTGTCGAGAAAGTCCGACTTTCAAACCGATGGCAAGTGACTACTTCGCCAGAGAGTTCTGGAAAATCAGCAACAATTGGAAGGGAGTCTGTCGATGAATTACCACCAGAGGATGCGGAAGGAAAAACCATCGAGAGAGATTTATGGATCAAAACCTAGTCTGATACCATGTAGAAATAGATAAGGTAGATTTACAGAGAAGAGAAAGAGAATTTTTCTTTGTAATATTATATATTAACTCGGTACAAAGGAGGAGTCAGTTTTATAGACTCAGTACAACATAGAAGAGTTTAACTAGCAGTAAACTACTTTAGGATTAGTCTCTTATCTCTAGGATAGAGTTCCTAACAAATTAGAATACTATTTACATAATAAAACACTATTTACCATGTACTAACTCACACATTTCCTGTAGGATGATATTAAAGTTGAGCCCCTCTACCTATTGTCAATTGATTTAGTTTGGATTCTTAACAACATCAAACTATAGAACCCAAAAGGAAAATATTTATCTCAATAATTGATATGCTATGATATCTATAATACAGATAACACATGTTTAGATATACTTTTTAAACTTCAAAGAACTCTGTCTGAACATAATGAACTTTGATTGTAAATCTAGTTATTTTCCTTCATTAATTTTTACTAAACATAACAAAATTAGATGTTACAAGAATTTTTCTACAATTGAAAACAATGGAAAGATCTTAATGATGTCTTTGAAAAGAACAAAGAAAGAGTTAAAACATTCTTGCCTCTAAGATCATTCTTTTTTTACACAGAGCACATAGCAAAGGTTCAACTTCTAGGTCTGAGTCTGTCTTAGATATGCTTGAAGTTTGATTTGTGATATTAATTGGTTTGACCTGTGTTACAGGTAGTTCAAAACCTGCTAAATTGTCTTGACAGTCCTGAGTTGCCTTTCCTCCAATGGCAAGAATGCATGTCTGTTCTGGTAACCAGACTTCCCAAAAATCTTAAAAATGAGGTATGTATGCTATTGGGGTTTTTTCTCATCTTTGATGCTCTGGGTACTGCCTTTAGACCTGTATATTTTGATCTGATCTTACTTCTTTAATCTGTCAGCTGGAATCAAAGTGTAAAGGGTTTGAAAGCTCCATGAATATTGACTTTCCTGCCAAATTACTGAAAGGAGTCTTAGAAGTGAGTTCCCTTATCCTGCACTCCTCATTTTGAAATCAACCTTTCATGTCTATTTTTGTTCTCTGGAAAGTTTAACACTTGGGGCACCTACTTTTATTGCAGTTCCATCTATCCTCCTCTCCTGAGAAAGAAAGAAGTTCCCTAGAAAGGCTTATTGAGCCATTGATGAGCCTTGTGAAATCTTATGAGGGTGGTAGAGAGAGCCATGCCCGTGTTATTGTGCGGTCCCTTTTTGAAGAGTATCTATCTGTTGAAGAGTTATTCAGTGACAACATCCAGGTAACTTCTGTCTCGAAGGAAATTATGTTAATCATATTGTTAATAACACTACTGCATATAACTTTGTCATGATTTTGTGTATTGTCTAGACCATTCTGATTTATCCTTTTCTGAAGTGTCAAGACAGCAATTCAGATTCATAAATCTTGAAGATCATAACTGCAATTCTAAGTCCGCTGACAGTCTTGAAGCTTTCAAGTGTGTATTATTTTGTTTGCTAGTTTAAATAAGTCTTTTCTATGCAATATCACAGGCTGATGTGATTGAACGTCTTCGACTTCAGTATAAGAAAGATCTTTTAAGGGTTGTGGAAATTGTACTATCTCATCAGGTATTGAACTTGTGACAGTCTTTTTTGTTGTTTGTTTATTTTTAGTTTTCCTGATGTAAATTATTCTGTATGCTGTACAAATATTTTTGGTTTGCAGGGCGTCAAGAGTAAAAATAAACTGATTTTAAGACTCATGGAACAACTCGTTTATCCTAACCCTGCTGCATATAGAGATCAACTAATCCGGTTCTCTCAACTAAACCATACAAGTTATTCCGAGGTTCGCCATTGTACTAAGTTACTCATATGAGTATCTACTAAGTTTACAATAATGAGTTTTTAATATTTTGTTCTATATTTGGTTGTTTAATGTGGAAGCTGATTTTTGAATTTGCGTGTAGTTGGCACTCAAGGCAAGTCAGTTACTGGAGCAAACCAAATTAAGTGAGCTTCGCTCCAGCATTGCTAGAAGCCTTTCTGAATTAGAAATGTTTACCGAGGATGGCGAAACTATGGACACTCCCAAGAGAAAAAGTGCCATTAATGAAAGAATGGAGGATCTCGTTGGTGCTCCTTTAGCTGTTGAAGATGCTCTTGTAGGTTTGTTTGATCATAGTGATCACACACTTCAGAGGCGGGTTGTCGAGACTTATGTTCGGAGGCTATACCAGGTAAGAGGGTTTAATTCTCACAATCTTTCGCTTATGTTAGTTTAGTACTATCAGATCCTCATTTAACCATTTGTATTTTCATCAGCCTTATCTTGTAAAGGGGAGCGTCCGGATGCAGTGGCGTAGATCTGGTCTTATTGCTTCCTGGGAATTCTTGGAAGAGCATATCGAGAGAAGGAACGTGTCTGAAGAACAAATGTCTGATGAACCATTAGTTGAGGAACATAGAGAGAGGAAATGGGGAGCCATGGTTATAATTAAATCTCTCCAATTATTGCCTGCAATCATCAGTGCAACACTGAGTGAAACAACTCCTAATATTCATGAAGCAACCTCAAATGGATCCCGAGAACCAACTACCTTTGGTAACATGATGCATATAGCACTGGTGGGCATCAACAATCAGATGAGTTTACTTCAGGATAGGTATATGTCTTCTCGACTTTTGCTTGTCTTGAAATCTGTAGCTGAACTGTCCATTCTTCTCGTGAAAGCTTTCATTTCCATTTATAGTACATAAAATTACGCAGCTTAGGGAAATCCAAAGGAAAATGCATATATGTTTAATTCAAATCTGATTATACTAAGATTTGATGAATTTTGGTTGTATAAAATTCGAACTATTGAAGTTGTACATGGATTGGACCTTTTTGTTTTTTATAAACTTTTTTCATGTTTGCTGAAGATACTACCAAGTTTAGGGACAGAATCGTTGATTTTTCTTAATCAGCATCTACTTTTATCATTTGCAGTGGTGATGAGGATCAAGCTCAAGAGAGAATCAATAAGTTAGCAAAAATACTTAAAGATAAAGAGGTAGGGTCAAGTCTACGATCTGCTGGTGTTGGAGTCATTAGCTGTATCATACAGAGAGATGAAGGGCGTACACCTATGCGGCACTCATTTCATTGGTCAACTGAAAAGCTCTATTACGAGGAAGAACCTCTTTTACGCCATCTGGAACCCCCGCTATCCATATACCTTGAATTGGTCTGTTATTTGAACTTCTGCTCCTTTGTTTTCCTTTTGAGGAAAATTTTACCATGCACCTTTTATCTGATAGTTATTAACTCTTAATTCAGGATAAGCTTAAAGGTTACAAGAACATACAGTATACACCGTCACGTGACCGTCAATGGCACTTATATACTGTTGTGGACAAGCCACTGCCAATTCAGAGAATGTTCCTCAGAACACTTGTCAGGCAGCCTACTTCAGATGATGGGCTTACGGCATATCGGGGACTTGATGTTGACATGATGCGCAGTCATTCAGCTATGTCTTTTACTTCAAGAAGCATCTTGAGGTCCTTAATGGCTGCAATGGAGGAGTTGGAGCTTAACATGCACAATGCTACTCTAAAATCTGACCATGCACATATGTATCTTTGTATTTTACGAGAGCAACAAATAAATGATCTTGTGCCTTATCCCAAGTAATTATGCCTATATTAATTTTCTTGTTCTTTTTTTACCCTCCTTTCCCTTACAGTCGGTGAACACTTTATATTTATCTTACATTTGAGATATGTCACCAGGAGAGTTGATCTAGATGCCGGGCATGAAGAAGCTGCAGTAGAATCAATCTTAGAAGAATTGGTTCAGGAAATTCATGCATTTGTTGGTGTAAGAATGCATAAATTAGGTGTTTGTGAGTGGGAAGTGAAGCTCTGGATGGCATCTTCTGGACAAGCAAATGGTGCTTGGAGAGTTGTGGTGACGAATGTGACAGGCCAGACGTGCACTTTACATGTAAGTTTCTAGTGCTTAAAAAATTCTTCAACAGGATCTAGCTGTAGTGTTTACATCTTGAAGTGAGGACAAGAAAAATGTTTTTCCCACTGGCATTTTTTTTTTCGTTTGCTGAGATATCATACACCACCCTGTACAAATCTGAATGACTGATTTATGTACATATTGATATATGTAGTTTCAGAAAGAAAAAGAAATCCTTATATCTAGCTGTACGGTATGAGAACCATATATCACTATCCAACTAGAACCAGTCTAAATCTGTAGCACAATGAAAATGGAGTCTTGATGAATATAGGCAATATAAAATAATGTCCGTGTTGTACTTTCAGGTATACCGAGAACTTGAAGATACTAGTAAGCATAGAGTTGTATACCATTCTCTTTCTGTAAGGGGTCCTCTGCATGGTGAACCTGTTAATGCTCACTATCAGCCTTTGAGTGTTATCGACCGCAAACGTCTATTGGCTAGGAAAAACAATACCACTTACTGCTATGACTTTCCGTTGGTAAGCACAGTGCTATGGGCATACAGCTATATTGGCTATTTTCTTTTCCTTTTCTATGCTTTGATCCATAGCTGATAAAAGCCATATTACTATTGTATTAATTGTAGGCATTTGCAACTGCCTTGCAACAGTCATGGGCATCCCAGTTCCCAGGTATTAAAAAGCCCAAAGATAATCTTCTTCCTAAGTTTATGGAGCTTGTATTTGCTGACCAAAAGGGCAACTGGGGCACTCCTCTTGTTCCGGTCGAGCGCCAGCCTGGACTAAATGATGTTGGCATGGTAGCCTGGTGCATGGAAATGTTTACTCCTGAGTTCCCTTCTGGAAGAACAATTTTGGTAGTTGCGAATGATGTGACCTTCAAAGCTGGTTCTTTTGGACCAAGAGAGGATGCATTCTTCCTTGCTGTAACTGATCTTGCCTGCAGTAAGAAACTGCCTTTAATTTATTTGGCTGCTAACTCTGGTGCTCGTATCGGGGTAGATGAAGAAGTCAAAGAGTGCTTTAAAGTCAGTTGGTCTGATGAATCCAGCCCTGAGCGTGGTTTTCAGTACGTTTACTTAACTCCTGAGGACTATACTAGGATTGGATCATCGGTCATTGCACATGAGCTGAAGCTGGCCAGTGGAGAGAGCAGATGGGTGATAGATACTATTGTTGGGAAGGAGGATGGTTTGGGGGTCGAGAACTTAAGTGGTAGTGCGGCCATTGCTAGTGCATACTCCCGAGCATACAAGGAAACCTTTACCCTAACATATGTGACTGGTAGAACTGTGGGAATTGGTGCTTATCTTGCTCGTCTTGGGATGCGGTGCATACAGAGACTTGATCAACCCATTATTTTGACTGGTTTCTCAGCATTGAACAAGCTTCTAGGTCGTGAGGTGTACAGCTCCCACATGCAACTTGGTGGACCTAAAATCATGGCGACAAATGGGGTTGTCCATCTCACAGTCTCAGATGATCTTGAAGGGGTGTCAGCTATTTTGAACTGGCTAAGTTTCATTCCTCCTCATATAGGTGGTCCAGTTCCCATTCTAAATCCATTAGATCCTCCAGAAAGGCCTGTCGAGTACCTCCCGGAAAATTCATGTGATCCTCGTGCCTCTATTTGTGGTGCTTTAGATAGTAGTGGCAACTGGAAGGGAGGTATTTTCGACAGGGATAGCTTTGTGGAAACACTCGAAGGTTGGGCTAGAACAGTTGTGACAGGAAGGGCAAAGCTTGGAGGGATTCCTGTAGGAATAGTTGCAGTTGAGACACAGACAGTGATGCAAGTTATCCCTGCCGATCCAGGACAACTTGATTCCCATGAGAGAGTTGTCCCACAAGCTGGACAGGTATGGTTTCCAGATTCTGCTACAAAGACAGCTCAGGCGATAATGGATTTCAATAGGGAAGAGCTTCCACTTTTCATCCTTGCCAACTGGAGAGGCTTTTCTGGTGGGCAAAGGGATCTTTTTGAGGGTATCCTTCAGGCTGGATCAACCATTGTTGAGAATCTCAGAACATACAAACAACCTGTCTTTGTGTACATTCCCATGATGGGCGAGCTTCGTGGTGGGGCATGGGTCGTTGTGGACAGCCAGATCAATTCAGACCATATTGAAATGTATGCCGAGCGCACAGCCAAGGGTAATGTACTTGAGCCAGAAGGAATGATCGAAATAAAGTTTAGGACAAAGGAACTACTGGAGTGCATGGGCCGGCTTGACCAACAGCTTATAAGCATGAAGGCAAAACTTCAGGAAGCCAAAAGCAATGGCGCCCATGCACACGTGGATTCACTGCAGCAGCAAATGAGATCACGTGAGAAGCAGCTTTTGCCAGTATACACCCAGATAGCTACTAAATTTGCTGAACTTCATGATACTTCTCTGAGGATGGCTGCAAAAGGGGTGATAAAAGAAGTCGTTGACTGGGAACGCTCGCGCCCTTTCTTCTATAGAAGATTGCATCGGAGAATTGCCGAGTGTTCTCTGGTCAAAATTGTCAAAGATGCTGCTGGTGACCAACTGTCACATAAATCTGCAATGGACTTGATCAAGAAATGGTTTTTGGATTCCGATGTTGCAAAGGAAAGAGAGGATGCTTGGGTTAACGATGAAGCCTTCTTCTCATGGAAGGATGATCAGAGGAATTATAGCGAAAAGCTAAAAGAGCTGCGGGTCCAGAAGGTATTGCTTCAGCTTACAAATATCGGGAATTCATCTTCAGATATGCAAGTTCTACCTCAAGGTCTTACTGCCCTTCTAAGCAAGGTAAACTATCCCACTATCCTTTCTTTTACAGCATTCTTGTCTATGTCTCTTGTAACCTTCCAACAACCATTTTAATCCAACGCAGATGGAACCATCAAGCAGAAAACAAGTAGTTGACGAACTTCGCAAGGTGCTCGGTTGATTAAATTTCCAAAAAGATCCTGCAATTCTCATTCAGCCGCTGCTTGCATTTGAATTTTGGTAACTTGATACCATACCTGGCATGGATCACTATTTGTAGTGCCAATTCCGTCAGCTGCAGGAAGCTTCGTGAGAAGTCGAGGTGGAAGACTCGGCAGAACTGGTAGCTTTGGTAAGTGTAAATTTAGCTGGTCCAAGTTGACAGAGTTAGATTTTTAGTGACTAGAGATCATTTGGCATTGGCAGTCTGAGTTTGTTGTGTTTGCTGCAGAAGTATTGAAACTTTGCTCATATTATTAATTTTTGTAATAACGTGCAAGGAAATATACATTATTTCTACTTGTGAATGCAAATTCATTTAGGATTATGATATTGTGCCCCTGCTTCTACATTTTTTTTAGCTTGGCTTTGATATTTTGTTAACTAAGCCGGTTTCTTCCAGGTAAAATTTCAATTTAATTTATTCATTAAGCATTTAACAAACACCCAAGTCTTTGTTATGGAGAGTAAATACAATGCAGAACATAAGAAATAGGTGAGTGGAATTCTTGTTTCATTAAAAGTTGAACCAGTGTCTCTGGACTTTTACAAATTGAATCTCAGTGTTTGCAATATCTTCCTCTTTCTCATGATAATTCATTTTCTTCTATTTCCTTTTGTTCTTTCTTCTTCAAATCTTTCTCCTTTGTCTTCTTTCTTCTTCCTCTCTTCACAGATTCGAGTGTTCATTTCACTTCTCTTTTGATCCTTCTCCTTAGTTATCTTCTTTTCTCCATTTCTCCTTTGCTTTCTTTCTCTTTTCCATCTCTTGATGAGCCTGCACAAGTTCGAAATCATATCTCAACTGGTGACTCGCAGCAAAGTAGGTATATACAAGCCTAAAATATATCGTTTGCATTGTGATTCCGCTCCAACAGTTCAGGAGGCATTATGTAGTCCAGAATGGTCAGGTGCTGTTATGAATGAGTACAATGCATTAAAAGATAATAACGCTTGGGAACTTGTTGAACTTCCTGCTGATTCTAGGAAAGGATTTTATGGATACATTTAGTCCTATGATTCGATTCTTCACAGTGAATGTTTTGCTTTCGGTTACTGTGACACGGCAATGGAAAGTTCAAGTGGATGTCAATAACGTTCTTCTTAAAGGTGATCTTCATTAGGATGTGTATATACAGAAAGTCCTATATGGCTTACGCCAAGCCCCCCAAAATTGGTTTGTCAAGTTGAAATCGTTTGTCATTTGGGTTTCAAGCATCTACTGCTGATACATCCTTGTTTATATATAACCTTCAAACATGTTTCTTTTCACTGCCTTCTTCGATGTTGACTGGGAAAGTGATATTGTGTTATCTTGGGATCTCATCTAGTGTTCTGGAGCTTCAAGAAACAGTGAGCAATTTTAAGGTCAACAACAGAGGCAGAATATAAAAGCTTAGCTGACGCCACTTTTGAGGTAATATGGATTATGTTCTAACAAACAAGGGATGGACGCTGCATGATGTCCCTAAAGTCTGGTGTGATAATACAGTTTTAAACTTCTGATGGATGTTAATTCAGTGATACATGTCAAAACCAAACCTGTAGACCTCGATTTATATTTTGTTCGAAAAAATGTGACAAATAACACGTTGCAAGTAAATTATATGCCTGCTAGATGTCACGCTGAATTCTCTAGATGTAATATGTTATGAGAAGTTCTCCATATAAGCATTTGTATACACAGTTAAAGAATCACGTTATTCTCAATAAAATGATTCATTTCTTCTCTTGTTTGCTTAAGCTTTTCTTATCTTTGTTCTTGAGGTTATACACTTCTTAGCTTAATTCTTAACAATATAAAGATCATATAATGCAATAAAAAATGATAACACTCTTATAATTAAGGGTGTTCATTACCGGGTACCCGGTTTTTGGGTACCCGAAGGAACCGGGTACTAAAAAATAGGGTACCCGGTTTTTTCGAGTACCTATTTGTCACCCGTTTAAACCAAGTACCGGGTAATGGGTACCCGGTTCATAATTTTTTTATTTTTTATTTTATTTTAAAATTTATAAAAATCACATATTAAACACATAAAATTTAAAAGTTTATAATATATAATCCAAACACAAAAATTAATGATTTAAAGTTAGTTTTAGAATATTTGAATACACACACACACACATATATATATATATATTAAAGTTTATCACCAAAAAGACATTAAAAATATTAATTTTGTTTTTTTCTTTTGGTATTAATAAATTAATAAAAATATAGTTGAAAATTTTAGAATTTAAATTTAGTTTTAGGTACAAATATTAAGGAACCTAAAATAAAAATATAATTTACAACTAAAAAAATATATTAAAAGTTATCGGGTCAGGTCGGGTACTCGGTAATCAAGAAAAATTGACCCAGACCCGGCCCAATTATTCCTGGGTCGGGTAATTTTTCGGAAATTACCCGATATTTTTTCTTTCTGGTCATCGGGTCGGGTTAGTCGGGTCGGGTAATTTTAAACACCCTACTTATAATAATATGTATTCCTCATTTAAAAATATTTTTTAACCTTTTTCTTAAATGAATTGGTATGACATTGACCCGTGACACTAACTTAATCACAGGGGCGGAGCCAGGATTTAGGGGTGAAGAGGGCAAAACATAAGTTTTGAAAGCTAGGGGGCAAATTCACAATTATATTATTTTTCACAAAAATATAAAAGACCAAAGGGTAAAAAAAAATTCCCCCCAGTCGGGGGGCAGCAGGCCCTCCCAGGAGCTTAATAGCTCCGTCTATGCTTAATCATGAATTTAATAAATAGTGTAGATATTCAACATTTTCTTCAAAATTTTATATTAAGTAAAAGTTTAATGAACACACTTAAAAGAAATTAAATTTTGAATTTTTTCACTAAATAAAAAAAATTCAGTGGCTTATTAACACTACCTTTTTCTTATCGAAAGATCCATTCATTTCAAAAATGAAAATACATAAAATGGGCAAAATAGAGTCTCATAGAGTGATGACACATGTCGGCACTTAATTGGAGGAATTTAATTAATTATTTTTTATTTAGTAATTAAATTTCTCTAATAAGGTGATGATATGTATCGGCACCTAATTGAGTGATTAATTTATTTAATTAAATTAAAATTAGGACTAAATTGATATAATCGGTAACTAATAGAGACCAAATGTGTAGTTATGCAATTTTTCATTAACTGCCACGTCACTCCTCCGTTAGATTTTAACGGCCGGTGGTTTGATTAGGACCAACTAAATAGTTCGGTGGTTAGATTTTCAATTTTTTTAGTTTGATGATCAAAACAGGATGGACCTAATAGTTGGATGGTCACCTAAATAGTTTACCCTTTTTTTCTCGGTTTTGTTAGGCTAGCTTGGGGGGTTGGTTTCGGTTTTCACGAGTAGATGGTGTGCGCTAGGGGTGTTCATTGTCGGGTACCCGGTTCTTCGGGTATTGCATATGTCGGCTCGTGTTTCGGCCCGCTTTAACCTGAAAAATCGAGTAACGGGTACCCAGTTTAATTAATTAATTATTTATTTTAAAATTAAAAGTTTTAAAAAAAAATCACATAATAAACGCATAAAATTTAAAAGTTCATAATACATAATCCAAACACAAAAATTATTGATTTAAAGTTAGTTTTAAGATAAAAATATTTGGATAAACAAATTAATCTTGTTTATCACCAAAAAGACATTAAAAATATTAGAGTAAAGTTCACAAATGGTCACTGAACTTTGTTAAAAAAACAAAACGGTAACCAAGCTTTCAAATGTTACAAAATATCAATTAAACTTTATGTTTTGTAATAAAATAGTAACTCGGCCGTTAAGTACTTAACGTGGCCGTTATAAACTTTGTATAATAGCACATTTAATCCTCTATATTTACACATTCAATCAATTTAGTCATAATTAAAAAAATCACTAAATTTAACCCTCGTTATTTACAATTTGGTCCTTAAAGCAAAATTTCAAAGTTGTTCTATGCAAGATATAGTATACAAGAAAAACTATGCAGCAAATGATTCTCGAGTTAAGATTGAATGCAGGGTCTTTATATATATATATATATATATAATTTGTTCCTTTTAACTTGAATTTAGTGTGGGGGTGTGCTGATGTTGAACGATGTTGGCTCTGGTTAATGTAGGTATCGTGAACATGTTGTGCGGGGTGATAAAGACCTAAGGCTTAAACTCCTGAGAAAGGACTCGCATATATGCTCCAATGGTAAGGACAGTTATTTGACAATAGTCACTAGAAATCACTTGAAACCAAAACTACTTTTATAAGCATTCATCTTTAGAATTCAGTTTGAATTGACATATGCAAAGTGAGATTAGGAAATACACGAAAATTTTGGATCTTTAGACATAGCCGTTTTTGAGATTTTAGTGGTCCAAGGGCGAACCTAAAAATTAAGTCCCTAATAATAAATATTAAAAAATAAAATTTAAAAGTAGACCCCTAATAACCAGTATTAGAAACAAATTAGGTTTCTAATAACAAATATTAGAAAAAATAAATTTTAAGAGTATATTCCTAATAACAAATATTGAAAAAAAATCATGTCCCTATAAGACCTCTAATAACAAATATTAAAAAATTAAATTTTAAGAGAATGTCCCTAATAACAAGTGTGGGGGAATTGGGCCCCTAATTGTAAGTTTTAGAAAAAAGCGGGTCTAATAACAAGTATTGACAAAAATAAATTTTTAGAGTATGTCACTAATAATAAATATTAGAAAAAAATAGACCCCTAATAATAATTATTGAAAAAATTGGACCTTTATAACAAATATTGAGAAAAAATAAATTTTAAGAGTATATCTCTAATAACAAATATTGGGAAAAACTGAGGCCTAATAATAAGTATTAATAACTAAATTTTAAGAGTAAATACCTAATAATAAATATTAAAAAAATTAAATCTTAAAATCGAATATTATAAAAAAGTAGGCCTTGGGCGGGCTCCCCTTCTACCATGCCCAGGGACTGCACTGTCTTTAGATTCTCTTTACGCTTCAATGCCATTTTTTACGCTTCGATTATGTGTTCAAAATTCTCTTTCTACCTCTTCCTGTTAATGCTTGTTTGCTATTGTAGCGATCTTTTCGTCAAGACCTTTTTTTGGAGGCTTGGACTTGGAATGAGAGCTTCGTGTTTTAAATAAAAAAATGATAAAAAGTAGAGTCGCCACCGGTTATTTGGATAAGATAGACCGGACACCGAAAAATCAATCAGAGATGAGTTCAGAAGTTAGTTACAAGTAGGAAAGAATTAACACCTTCACTACGCCTAAAATTAGTACCTAAAATTTGCATTATATTTATTAAAAAAAATAAAAAATTTAATTTAATTTAATAATTAATTTCTAAAATGCATACACGACTCCTAAATTTAATTTCAATTGGCATTACAATTGCCAAATTGTTGCCGTGAATTCCCTTCATTGTGCGTGGCTATTTATAGCCAAAATAGGCGGTGGGGGTGAGACGTGGCACAATGTCAGCCACGTAGTTTATTTTTTTTTATTTTTACTTTTTTTTTATTTTTTATATTTTATTCGATAAAATTTTTTATACAAAAATTTTGAGTATTAAATATCTAAGAAAAGTGAATATATTGATTTTATAAATTGAAAATTTTCAGACGATAACGTCTTCTTTCTTGTTTTTCGAGTCTGCAAATACGATATCTTAGACTGAATAAAGGGCTTTTTAATTAGACATAATAAATAGAGATATTGAGCTTATTTTGGATCTAACTTGGACAAAAATGAGTTACAACAGCTGTTTCAGTCCATAATACAAGGTTTAAGAGAGTCTGGTGTATTCAGCTCCGTTATAGCAAATGCCCCTAGTACTATTTCAAAGGACAAGTTTTTAGCGGCCATTGACAGCCTCTAGAGTTGTTTCCCTGGATTCTCACGCTTCAAGAAAGATAGGCAATTACAGACAGCGTCAACCATCTGTTAGGAAGGTGCTGGAAATTGAAGCTAGTGCAGCTCATGAGGAAGAAGCTGTTCCGCCATTGTCGCCCCCTGCATGGACAATGACGACATCGGAGCAATTATGGCATGGCTGATCTGCATGCTTCTTTATGATCTTCTTTAAGATTGAATGCAGGGTCTTTTTATATTGAAAGAATGGGTAAATAGCGAGGACCAAATTGAAAGAATGTGTAAATAACAAGGGCTAAAATTAATGATTGTTTTTGAATTAAGACAATTGATTGAATGTGTAAATATAAAGGATTAAATGTGCTATTATACAAAGTTTTATAACAGCCACATTAAGTACTTAACGGCCGAGTTACCATTTTGTTACAAAACATAAAGTTTAATTGCTATTTTGTAGCATTTGAAAGTTTGGTTACTATTTTATTTTTTTAATAAAGTTCAGTGACCGTTTGTGAATTTTACCCAAAATATTAATATAGTTTTAAGGTAAAAATATTTGAGCAGATTAACTAAGATTGTAAATGTAAGATGGAAGCTCAGATAATAATAAACTACCAACCTTGAGAATATCTCCAGCTTGAATCATAAAATCTTTAATAACCCTATGAAATTGGCAACCCTTGTAACAACAGGCAGCCCTGCTTTCCTGATATTCAATCCAATTAATAAAATGGGTAAGTAGGAATTACTCATGAAGATACAGAAAACTGAAGTTTAAATATTAATCTCGTTTTTTCTTTCAAATCTTGTGTTAACAAATTAATACAAATATTTTTGAAAAATTTAAAACTTAAAAGTACATAATACAAACATAGAAAGAATTTAAAGATTTAAATTTAGATTTAGGTAAAAATATTAAGGATCCTAAAATAAAAATATAATTTAAAACTAAAAAAATGAATATATTAAAGGTACCAGGTCGGGTACTCGGTTAAAAAAAATTCGGCCCAGGCCCGACCCAACTAGCCGGAAAAAATCTCGAGTCAGGTATTTTTTTAAAAAAATGACCCAATTTTTTAAGGTTCAGGTCGGCGGGTCAAATGGTCGGGTAAACCGGGTCAGGTAAGCCGGGTCGGGTATTTTTGAACACCCCTAGTGTGCACTGTGAGTGGAGGATGATTTGATTGTACTCTTTCGTCTCATTCAATATGTTCAATATTAATTTTTTTTATTTTTTAACTTTGACTCATTATTACTTTAAAATATGTTTCAAAATTTTCAATCAAGTAGTTTAAAAATAAATATATATTTTATAATTTTTAATTAATTAAAATATTTAAATAATTATGATCAAAGTTAAAAAATGTGTTTTAAAAGTTAATACTAGACATATTGAGTGGGACAGAAGGGGATGAAAATTGTCTGCCCCAAATTATGCCATTTTTTGTGCCCCACTTTAAAAAAGTGGGTTTAGGATTTAGGGTCAGGGTTTATGGTTAAGGCTTAAAGAATTAGGGGTAGAGTGTATTTTCTAGGTGTAGGATTTAGGGTTTAGGATGTGAAATTTATGGTTAAGGTTTAAAATTTAATTGTTTAGTATTTTTTATTGTGAGGCATAAAAAAAGATATGATTAGGGGCATAGGATTTTTGTTCGACGGGGAGTAATAATTTTTGGCCTATGTTTAGGATAGGGTTCGGATTTTAGGTGTTTTCGTGTGCTGATGGGGACTCTGTGTGTGGGCTTCCGATGGTGGTTGGATAGTGAATGGGGTTGTTGTTTGTGGTATGGTTTCGGATGAGATGACGTTGAGTGAAAGGTTTTGTGATTGTATCTTGACGAGGGGTTCAGAAGGATGGATATTCGATTGAGTAAAATCAGAACGAGGGATCAAACTTTGAGTTATTCAAATTGAAAGAATTTTATTTTATCAATTAAATTCAATTTGAATTTTTTAGTTGAATGAAAAAAATAAATCAAACTATATGTTAAATTAAAAGAAAATGTCCAACTAAATATTTTATTAACAATTCAATTAGATTTTAAATTAAAACACATCAAATTGAGAGTATATATATATATATTGTCACAGACCGCAAGCCCGCGACCGAGACAAGTGCAATCATGGAAGCCCGAGGTTATCTTTGCCGCATTTTGGGCTTGCCAGATGACCCAGGAAAGTTGGCCCGTTAACCATGGTGGATTTGATAAGGCATAGTAAATATCAAAGTAAATTATCTTTATTTAATTAAAGATAATTGAAGATAATTCTCACATTATCTCTAATTTGAAATTCAAATCTTGTAGATAGGATAGAGGCTCTCATCTTGACCGTTGACATGGGGCTGATGGGGGCTCTATGTTTGGGCTTCCGATGGTGGTTGGATTGTGAGTGAGGTTGTTGTTTGTGGTATGGTTTCGGATGAGATGACGTTGAGTGAAAGGTTTTGTGATTGTATCTTGACGAGGGGTTCAGAAGGATGGATATTCGATTGAGTAAAATCAGAACGAGGGATTAAACTTTGAGTTATTCAAATTGAAAGAATTTTATTTTATCAATTAAATTCAATTTGAATTTTTTTAGTTGAATGAAAAAATAAATCAAACTATATGTTAAATTAAAAGAAAATGTCCAACTAAATATTTTATTAACAATTTAATTAGATTTTAAATTAAAACACATCAAACTAAGAGTGTGTATATATATATTGTCACGGACCGCAAGTCCGCGACCGAGACAAGTGCAATCATGGAAGCCCGAGGTTATCTTTGCCGCATTTTGGGCTTGCCAGATGACCCAGGAAAGCTGGCCCGTTAACCATGGTGGATTTGATAAGGCATAGTAAATATCAAAGTAAATTATCTTTATTTAATTAAAGATAATTGAAGATAATTCCCACATTATCTCTAATTTGAAATTCAAATATTGTAGATAGGATAGAGGCTTTCATCTTGACCGTTGATACGGGGCTGATGAGGGCTCTATGTGTGGGCTTCTGATGGTGGTTGGATAGTGAATGAGGCTGTTGTTTGTGGTATGGTTTCGGATGATATGACGTTGAGAGAAAGGTTTTGTGATTGTATCTTGACGAGGGGTTCAGAAGGATGGATATTCGATTGAGTAAAATCAGAACGAGGGATCAAACTTCGAGTTATTCAAATTGAAAGAATTTTATTTTATCAATTAAATTCAATTTGAATTTTTTTAGTTGAATGAAAAAAATAAATCAAACTATATGTTAAATTAAAAGAAAATGTCCAACTAAATATTTTATTAACAATTTAATTAGATTTTAAATTAAAATACATCAAATTGAGAGTATATATATATTGTAACGGACCGCAAGCCCGCGACCGAGATAAGTGCAATCATGGAAGCCCGAGGTTATCTTTGCCGCATTTTGGGCTTGCCAGATGACCCAGGAAAGCTGGCCCGTTAACCATGGTGGATTTGATAAGGCATAGTAAATTATCTTTATTTAATTAAAGATAATTGAAGATAATTCCCACATTATCTCTAATTTGAAATTCAAATCTTGTAGATAGGATAAAGGCTCTCATCTTGACCGTTGATATAATTTAAACCAGACCGTTGGATGTAAGGGGGCTCTCACTATAAAGGAGGCTCACCCCCACTCATTTGATCATCACTTACATCACTTTGTAAGCTTTTACCTCAGAGTAATACAACTCAAGTATTCACTCATTCCTCGTCTTTTGCCATCACTTCTGTTTCGATTGTTTTCGCAACTTTCTAAGTTCTTCTACTTAGTGTTTTTAGGTGACTTAGTCGTCGTTTCAACCGAGAAAGCGACTAAGGCCGTACGAGTTTGGTAGCAGCAGTCTAGCCCCGTGACAAGTGGTATCAGAGTGAGTTTTGTTTGAGAGTTTTGCTGAACCGAGATGGCACGCGATGGAGAAAACACTGCAGTGAAGAAGGGTGTAGAGGCCACAGATGACAAATCCAAGAGGGGTTCGTCAAAGGACATGATCATATCGATCCAGGGAAAGGTTTCCAAACTTGAGGGATCCATGGCAGAGGTCAATGAGGTGATGGAACAGTTAGAGTCCGTCGACCTCGAGAAGTTGGGTTCATTGGATTTTAAGAGGCTCGAGTCCATAGAGGGGATCCAGGATGAGGTTCAAGAGGCTCTTAATGGGTTAGATGTGAAAATGGCTGAGCGTGGTGATGCCTTAGAGGCTACAATGATTTCTCTAAGGAAAGAGATAAAGGAGCTAAAGGTACGGAGTTCCAAGTCTGAGAATGCTGATCTAAATAAGGAAGTGGAGCTGCTCAAGACCGAGTTGCTCGTGTTGGAGGCTGCAGTTGGGAATAATGTTGCTACTGCAGTGCCCAGGGTTGTGGGAGATATCCCTAAACCAGAAAAGTTCAAGGGGACAAGGTCCGCCCAGGATGTGAAAAATTTCCTTTGGGGGATGGACCAATATTTCAAAGCGACAGGCGTCGAGGAGGATGCAAAGAAGGTAAACTTTGCTAGTGTTTACTTAACTGACATTGCACAAACGTGGTGGCAATGTAGGTACAATGATGTGAATCGTGAAAAAGATGCCATCGAGACTTGGGAAGAGTTTCGAGATGAGTTCAAGGAGCAGTTCTACCCATAGTATGCCAAGGATGAGGCACGGTCAAAACTGATGCGTCTCAAGTAGGAAGATTCGCGGACATTGAGGGAACATCTCTAGAAGTTTGTTGAGTTGAGTCTGCAAGTCCCAAATCTAAGCGAATAAGACGGACTATTCACCTTTTTAGATGGGTTAAAGCCATGGGCAAATAATGAGTTGAGGTGACGGGGTGTAACAGAACTCTCTACAACCTTGACAACTGCTGAGTCAATCATTGAGATTGGCGTTAAGAAGTCTGACTCCTCTAAACCAAAACCGAAGCATAAAGGTAATGGTGGAGACAAGGAGATGTCATTCAAATCCGACAAAGGTTCGAGTGGCACAGACAAGCCATCGAACTGGAAGTATGAAGATTACAAGGATAAAAAGCCAGAGACGTGTTTCAATTGCCACAACCCTGGACATATTGCCAGAGAATGTCCATAGAAAAACAAACTCTCTGCCATCAAGGAGACAACCGATGGAGAAGGAGTGAGGCTCTTAAACTTGGTTCCATTATTAGAACTATGGAGGTCAAGAAGGGTCGAAAGAAGAAAGGGTTGATATTCGTCGACATCACAGTTACTAGCTAGAAATTGAGTGCACTAGTTGACACTGGTGCCTCTGAGCTGTTTATGTCCGAGCAAATTGCCAAGAAGTTTGGTCTTACTGTCAAGAAGATAAGTGGTTTCATCAAGACAGTGAATGCCAAGAAAGTGCCGATTGCGAAAGTCGCAAAGGGTGTTCAACTTGACATTGGAGGTTGGACCGATAAAGAAGCCATCAAGGTAATCCCACTCGATGACTTTGATTTTGTGCTTGTGTTGAGTTTCCTAGATCGGATCAACGCTTTTCATGTTCCTTTTGCAGATTGTCTATGCATCCTAGATCTAAAGCATCAATGCATTGTTCCAGTGAGCCGAGGGTCAGGAGTAGGTGCCAAGGTTTTGTCTACAATCCAGTTTTCCAAGGCGACGCGCAAAGAGGAGCCGACCTTCCTTGCAGCCTTGTTAGGTAATGAGCCAATTGCAACCGAGGAAGTTCCTTTTGATGTGAAACAAGTGTTGGCAGAGTTTGAAGATGTGATGCGTGCGGAGCTACCGAAGAGGGAGATTGATCACAAGATTGAGCTCGTGTCGAATGTGAAGCCACCCACTTGAGCCCCTTACCGATTGGCCCTGCCTGAGTTAGAGAAGATGAGCAGACAGTTGAACGATCTCCTAGATGCTGGTTACATCCGACCATCCAAGGCACCTTACAGTGCGCCAGTTCTGTTTCAGAAGAAGTATGATAGGTCTCTTCGGATGTGCATCGACTATCGAGCTTTGAATAAGCTCACAATGAAGAACAAGTATCTGATTCCCCTCATTGCGGACTTGTTCGATCAGCTTGGTGGTGCAAGGTGGTTCACCAAGTTAGATTTGCGATCGAGCTACTACCAAGTCAGAATTGCTAAAGGGGATGAACCAAAGACAACTTGTGTAACACGATACGGTTTTTTTGAGTATCTTGTGATGCCTTTCGACCTCACGAATGCCCTTGCCACTTTTTGCACATTGATGAACAAGGTGCTACAGCCGTTCCTTGACAAGTTCATTGTAGTCTACCTCGATGACATCGTGATTTACAGTAAGATGCTGGAGGAGCATGTCGAGCACTTGCGAGAGGTGTTCAAGGTATTGCGGGAAAATGAGCTTTTTGTCAAAAGGAAAAAAGTGCTCATTTTCTCGAAAGGAGGTTCATTTCTTTGGACACATTGTTGGAGGTGGCATGATCCGAATGGACAAGGACAAGGTTCGAGCCATTGATAAATGGGAGGCGCCAACCAAGGTGACCGAGCTGAGATCTTTCCTGGGGTTGGCCAATTACTATAAGAGATTTGTCAAGAGTTACTCCAAAATTGCCACACTATTGACCGAGTTACTGAAGAAAGACAAGGCATGGGATTGGGGACCGACGTGCCAAAAAGTTTTTGATGAGATCAAGCTTGCTATGGTGAGTGAGCCTGTATTGGTGTTGCCAGATTACACCAAGCTTTTCAAAGTCCACACCGATGCATCTGACGTTGCCATTGGTGGGGTACTTATGCAAGAAGGACATCCGATTGCATATGAGAGCCGGAAGCTCAATGAAACTGAGCGAAGATACACGGTTCATAAGAAGGATATTACCATGGTGGTGCATTGTCTACGCACATGGAGACATTATGTGCTTGGGTCTAAGTTCGTGGTGTACACAGACAATGCCACCAACAGTTATTCTTGACTTAGAAGAAGTTGTCACCGAAACATACTCGTTGGAAAGAGTTTCTTACTGAGTTCGATGTTTCCTCAGAGCACAAACCAGGAAAGGTGAATTCTGTGGCTGATGCCCTAAGCCGGAGGTATACCATGGAGTTTTTAAGTCTGCCAGAGGGACTGATGCTGGAGCGCATCAAGGAGGGGCTGTAACATGACCCGATAGCCAGATCGGTGATTGAACTTGCCAAAGAAGGCAAAACCAGAAAGTTTTGGCTGGAGGGAGACCTATTGTATGCTCGAGGACACCGCCTCTATGTGCCTCAGTTCGAGGGACTACGCAAGGACCTCATGAGGGAATGCCACGATTCCAAGTGGGCGTGATGTTGCGTGTAATAAGTGCTATGCAATTGTGCAAGTATACACGTCGCAAGTAATAAAGTGATATGAGTATCGAGTATCACCTCCACAGGGATTGGTTTGGGCCACTTTGCTTAAGTTACTGCACTATGAAAAGTAAAAACACAATTGATAATAGGAGTTCTAATTAACGAGTAAACTAAGAGCAATAAACTAAAAAAATGGATGAAATCAAAAGAGAGAATAGGCCAGGTTATCGTGAGTTAAGGTGTGATAGCCGATTGGATCGTCTTGGTAAAAGAGTGCAAGGGCAACTCAGTTGTCGTGGCAACTTGCCCAGCGGGGTTGCCTTGGCAACTAGTCGATGGTTGCTTGGGCGACTAGCTGGGCAACTACTTGGGAGTCTGGGCAGCAACTTCAAGGTTTGGCAGAGCGTTCTTCAATGGTTTCTTCTTATCCCTAAGTCGAAACTCTAGCTACTTGTGCATGCCTTGATAATACATCCATGCGTGAATCAAGGGTGAACAACAACCAATCTTGCGCTCCTCTTAGCCGTTGAAATCCTTAACTTATTCCTAAGCCGAATTAATCTTCACCATCAATAGATTGAATAAAGACCATACTCATTCGTTTCTTGAATCTAACTCTCCCGATATTAGATAAATAGATGAAGTTACGAGATCCTCTCCCAATTCACTCGTAAACAAGAATAAGAACCAAGAATGAGTAAACCTTGAATTGAAAGTGCAAACTCTTATTACCTAAACAAAATCCAATAGTTTTTCACAACAACAAAACACAATAACCCCAACCAATCAAGTTAGTTCATGGTTGGGTTCAAAAGATATACAAAGAATAATCCTCAAACCATGAATCTAATGGAAGCAATGAAGAAGAAGAAGAAATCGAACTCTCTCCCCCCTTTGCTCTCTTGTCGAAATTTCTCTCCTCTTTTCATTTGGAGTTGTCAAAATTTTCCCTCTTCTTGCTCTCTCTCAAGTTGACGATATGACTTCTTATTTATAGGGCTAGGTCAAAGTCCTTCTTTGAGGAGAAAGTTAAGTTGGAATTAAATTATCTTTAAAGAATATAATTCTTTATTATAATTATATTCCTACTAGAACTTCTCCTATCTTCTTGGAATTTAATTCTTCTTTAATCTCTTCATGGAAATCAAATTCCTTTGGGATTTAGCTTTGCTCCACGTCATCTTGGGCTTGTCTAGTCATCAATTAAGACTACCATATCACCTTATTCTTTGTCGACAATTACCCTGGCAACTGGCTCGGCGTCTCCTTCATGTATTGCCCTGGCAACTAGCTCGACATCTCCTTCATGCACTGCCCTAGCAACTAGTTCTAGCCTTGTTTAGGCAAGTGATTCTGCACATACACAAAAACACACCAAAGCAGCATATTTTTCCACAAAAATCACCAAGTTATATAATCAAGCTCAACGGTGGAAAGAAACATGAATTAATGCATGAATGACTAATTATGCAACCAATATGAGCTTAAGTCTAACAATAATATGAGTAAAAAGGGTAATAAAAATAGTACTTTTGAACACTTATCACACCCCCAAACTCGAACTATTGCTTGTCCTCAAGCAATACAAACTAACAATTACCTGCCAAGACTTTAATCATCAAAGACATGCTTCAAACTTGAATTCAATCCTCGGAACCGTGGCACAAAGTATGATCACCTTTTAATTTTTCGGATAGCACAAAAATTACCCGGAACAAAACTATAATGATCGTGACAATGTGTGTGCGTAGTTGTGTACAAGTTGATTTTCAAGATTCTATGTGAACAATAGGCTTTTATCAATTTAAGTACCGAGGCATTTTTTTTATTTTCACTAGAGCCAATTTCGGGCACCTCTAGCGATTCTTTAATGTGCATTAACTACTAGAGCCAGTTTTGGGCACCTCTAGCAAGAAAGTGCATTTACTACTAGAGCCAGTTTTGAGCACCTCTAGCAAGAAATTAACTTTTAATTTTCAATTTTAAATTTACCCAAATTTTAAGCAACCTAAGTTCACTAAGTTTCTTTCAATCAACAACCCACAACCGTGTAAAACAATTCAGCATCATAGTAAAATTCTAAGTTCTTTTCATGCAATCCTAAAATTAAAGGTTCTTTCAATTAAGTGCAGTGGCAAAAATTCATCATTGGATATTCAACAAGTCTTAAGCAATTAAATCCAATTAAAGGCATGGCAAGTAACATATGCAACCTATATGTGATTGCTAACGATGAATGCAACTAAACATGAAGCTAACTAGAAACCAACACCCCCCCAAACTCGAGAGAAACATTGTCCTCAATGTATGTAAGAGTGAAACAAAATCTAAAAGAAACTAAATGAAATGAGTTAGTCGGAGAGGTCGCCACCTCGAGTGATAAGTTTCCTTCGTGCCGTTTGCTTGATTCATTTTCCGGTCGATGGTTGAATGCTTGTGGCCGGTACTGCGTGAATAGCATTGTTTTGATTTGATCCATGTTTGCCGATGCAGGTTCACTTGCTTGGGCATCAGTAGTTGCCGAAGCCATTGTTGTTGCCTGGGCATCGCCAGTTTCTGTTGTGGTTGCTGTGGCAAGTAGTCGGCAGTAAATGTCCTTAGCATGGTGGTTGTGAGTCTTGTTGTGGAAAAGAAAACCTGGAAACTAAAGATAATGAAGAAAAATAAAATCTCTCCTAAAAATTCCAAAAATAAATAAAGAGAGAAAAAAATAACCGAAAATAATAGAAAGAAAAAAATACTTCGAAAGAAAAGAAAAATAAAAAGAAAAAGAAAATATCGAAAGGAGAGCATGCTCATGCATCTCCTAAGGTGTCAACTTCTTTGTTTCGTTCTACATGGGCACCGTTGTAGTGCTTCAATCTCTGTCCGTTAACTTTGAATTCATGTTCGTCGGTAATGGACTTGATTATCACGGCACCATAGGAGAATGGTTTAACAACTTCGAATGGTCCCGACCATCTTGATTTTAGTTTTCTCGGGAAAAGTTTTAGTCGAGAATTGAATAAGAGAACTAGTTGCCCTGGCATGAATTGTCGCGGCAATAGTTTCTTGTCGTGCCATTGCTTTGTTTTCTCCTTGTAGATGTGTGCATTGTTATATGCGAGTGCACAAAATTCTTCTATCTCGTTGAGGTACAACAAACGCTTTTGTCCGGCACTTTCCTAATCCATATTCACGGTCTTGATTGCCCATTGGTTTGTAGGTGATATTGCCCTTCCTCTGGCAATGATCAGATTGCTTGTAAAATTCTTGGGCATCTTTGTACAGTGTTGGCCAATACAAACCGGATTGAAAAACTTTGGCCGCGGTACGAGTTCCTCCAAAATGTCCTCTATAGAGTAAAGAATGGCATTGTCGGAGTACATTCTATTGCTCATCTTCAGGGACACATCGGCGTATAACTTGATCTGCACATTGTTTAAACAAAAGAGGCTCGTCCCAAAAGTAATGCTTAGCATCATGGCGGAACCGCTTCTTCCCTTGGTGAGTAAGGCCATAAGGTAAAATACCACAAACAAGGAAATTAACTAAATTCGCGTACCAGGGTATTACCGAGGCATGTGCTGCCGTGGTGACTGCTCCTAAGTTTGCCGAGTCGTGTCTATCTAGAGTTGCCGAGGCATACGCGTCCATGGTTACCGAGGCATGCATATCAGTGGTTATCGAGGCGTGCGCGTCTGGAGTTGCCGAGGCGTGCGCGTCAAGAGCTACTCCAGCGTCGAGGGTTGCCGAGGCATGTGCATCCATGGTTGCCGAGGCGTCAAGGGTTGCCGAGGCAAGCTTTTCCTTTAGGGTTTCGAATGCTTGGGTGCAAGAATCATCAAAATGGAAGACTTTATCTTGGTGGGGGTAATCTCTCGATCACGTCCACCTTGGCTTTGTCTACTTCAATTCCATTGGATGAAATCTTGTAGCTGAGCACTATTCCTTCATCTACCATAAGATGACACTTCTCCCAATTAAGAACTAAATCGGTTTCGTCACATCTTGCCAACACATTCTCTAAATTGTCGAGGCAACTATTGAAGTCACTACCAAAAATAGAAAAATCATCCATGAAGATCTCAAGGAAGTCTTCGACCATGTCTGAAAAGAGTGCCATCATGCATCTTCTAATGTTAGTGCATATCTGAGAAAACTTGAGGATGGTCATTTTCAATACTTCTTATAGTCCATCCGCACCCTCCATCGGGTGACAATATTGCCCAAAAAGAGTTTGGCCAATGTGATTGCCACTACTCCCTTTAGCGTTACCATGGTGGAGGTGTCTTTCTTCTTTGTTCGCTTGTAGTCCATGTATACT
Organism: Hibiscus mutabilis; assembly: GCA_019671005.1. NCBI lineage: Eukaryota > Viridiplantae > Streptophyta > Magnoliopsida > Malvales > Malvaceae > Hibiscus > Hibiscus mutabilis. Next base: position 34,442,726 of record CM033739.1, on the reverse strand, counting down.
CTCCACCTTGCTACTATTCCTGAAGGCACAAATATATTAATAGGAAAAATTATATCCATTCTCAACCATTCAATTACCTCATTCTTGTCGACTTCTATCATGGTTGGATGTAGCTTTTGTTGTCGTGGCAATTGCTGCTCAAGCCAATTGCCGTGGTAATCAGTTGCCAAAATTTGCTGTAAGTCAAGGGAAGAACCAATTTTCTGAAAAGCTTTACGAATCCAAACACCGTTTTCTTTTGGCCTCTTAAACATCTCCATCAGTAGAGATTTCGACGGCTTCAAATCTACCAACCTCGGTTTCTCAAGACATACCTGCAATGGACGAGGTGAGCTTTTAAAGAATTCGAAAGGTTTAAACATTACCTGCTCATATTTCATTGGCAAAGTATTATCATCTTGTTGATCTTGCATGTGGCCGTGTAATTGCCGTGACAATTGTAGAAGAGAGAAATCTACAGATTCCTGCTTCAACATCAATGTTGTAACCTTATGGGCATCAGGTTCCTCAGAATTTGTTGTAGTATTGTTGTTCTCAGCTTCACTGAGTGTTGTCGCGACATTGCTCTGTTCAGGCTCCTCAATCATTGCCAAGGCAATTTGTTGTTCAGGCTCATCATGTGTTGGGCAGTCTCTCTCATTGGCATCCTCTTGACTTTGAGGTTCTAGTTGTTCCCCACACATTGGAGAGCTTTCTTTGCATTGCTTCTTATCCTCTTGCCTTGGGACGTCAGTATCCCTAGGAATAAATTGTTGGTGCATGTTATCCATGACATATGTGGATCTCCTCAATTGATCTTCTAAATCCCCTAAGGTTGCATCCCACTGAGCTATCCTCGTATCCATAGATTTTGATAGCTCTCGAATCTCTTTAATTGATCCCTCAAGTCTAGCCAAGGAAGCTAGTAACGTTTCCTCCAAGGAATTGGAATGCTCTTGAAAAGGACTACATTGCCATGGCATATCTGTTGCTGCGGCAAAATTGTTATGGTAAAAAAAAATTTGAGCTTTTTGACCATACCATGAAGAATTTGTTGTTGGTTCCCTCTATGGTCCACCATGTTAGTTATATGTACCGAAAATGTGATGGCAATTTTCAAACACATGATGTTCTCCACACATAGCACAAGATTTTTCCACGGTATAAGTTCTTTGGGCTTTTCTCGGTTGGTATAGGTAATCATCAAATGGTGCAAGAAACTCTTGATTGGATTGATTCATATCTTCTAACATCATCTATCGAATAGATCAGCTTTTATTTCCTGACATGTTGATGTCCGTTAACTTGTAGCGCACCTAATTTTTTTTTGATAAAACAAACAAAAAGAATAGTTAGTAAAACTAAGAGAAAAAATGCAATAACAAAAACAACTAACACCAATTGCCAATCCCCGGCAACGGCGCCAAAAACTTGTTGCGTGTAACAAGTGCTACGCAATTGTGTAAGTATACACGTCGCAAGTAATAAAGTGATATGAGTATCGAGTATCGTCTCCATAGGGATTGGTTTGGGCCACTTTGCTTAAGTTACTGCACTGTGAAAACTAAAAACACAATTGATAATAGGAGTTCTAATTAACGAGTAAACTAAGAGCAATAAACTAAAAGAATAGATGAAATCAAAAGAGAGAATAGGCCAGGTTATCGTGAGTTGAGGTGTGATAGCCGATTGGATCATCTTGGTAAAAGAGTGCAAGGGCAACTCAGTTGCCGTGGCAACTTGCACGGCGGGGTTGCCTTGGCAACTAGTCGATGGTTGCTTGGGCGACTAGCTGGGCAACTACTTGGGCGTCTGGGCAGCAACTTCAAGGTTCGGCAGAGTGTTCTTCAATGGTTTCTTCTTATCCCTAAGTCGAAACTCTAGCTACTTGTGCATGCCTTGATAATACATCCCTGCGTGAATCAAGGGTGAACAACAATCAATCTTGCGCTCCTCTTAGCCTTTGAAATCCTCAACTTATTCCTAAGCCGGATTAATCTTCACCATCAATAGATTGAATAAAGACCATACTCATTCGTTTCTTGAATCTAACTCTCCCGATATTTGATAAATAGATGAAGTTACGAGATCCTCTCCCAATTCACTCGCAAACAAGAATAAGAACCAAGAATGAGTAAACCTTGAATTGAAAGTGCAAACTCATATTACCTAAACAAAATCCAATAGTTTTTCACAACAACAAAACACAATAACCCCAACCAATCAAGTTAGTTCATGGTTGGGTTCAAAAGATATACAAAGAATAATCCTCAAACCATGAATCTAATAGAAGCAAAGAAGAAGAAGAAGAAATCGAACTCTCTCCCCCCTTTGCTCTCTTGTCGAAATTTCTCTCCTTTTTCCCTTTGGAGTTGTCAAAATTTTCCCTCTTCTTGCTCTCTCTCAAGTTGACGATATGGCCCCTTATTTATAGGTCTAGGTCAAAGTCCTTCTTTGAGGAGGAAGTTAAGTTGGAATTAAATTATCTTTAAAGAATATAATTCTTTATTATAATTATATTCCTACTAGAACTTCTCCTATCTTCTTGGAATTTAATTCTTCTTTAATCTCTTCATGGAAATCAAATTCCTTTGGGATTTAGCTTTGCTCCACGTCATCTTGGGCTTGTCTAGTCATCAATTTCGACTACCATATCACCTTATTCTTTGTCGACAATTGCCCTGGCAATTGGCTCGGCGTCTCCTTCATGCATTGCCCTGGCAACTAGCTCGGTATCTCCTTCATGCACTGCCCTGGCAACTAGTTCTAGCCTTGTTTAGGCAAGTGATTCTGCACATACACAAAAACACACCAAAGCAGTATCTTTTTCCACAAAAATCACCAAGTTATGTATTCATGCTCAACGGTGGAAAGAAACATGAATTAATGCATGAATGACTAATTATGCAACTAATATGAGCTTAAGTCTAACAATAATATGAGTAAAAAGGGTAATAAAAATAATACTTTTGTACACTTATCACGGGACATCCGGGGATGCACCGGACATTGGCCTTGATAGCGGAGCACTATTATTGGCCACACATGGGCAATGCTGTTGAGGCCTATGTGAGGACTTGCCTTGTGTGCCAGCAAGACAAGATTGAGCAGAGGAAACCAGCGGGGTTGTTGCAGCCTTTGCCAATTCCCGAGAGACCATGGGAAAGCGTTTCCATGGATTTTATAGTCGGTTTGCCAGTTGTTGATGGATAATCTAGCATCATGGTGGTTGTTGATACATTTTCCAAGTATGCAGCATTTATTCCAGCATCCAAAGTGTGCCCAGCCGATGAGTCAGCTCATTTTTTTCTTAAGTATGTGGTAAAGTACTGGGGTGTTCCCAAGACGATTATCAGTGATCAGGACACGAGGTTTACTGGAAGGTTTTGGAAAGAATTGTTCAAGTTATTGGGCTCAGACTTGAACTTTTCCACGAGTGTCCATCCACAGACAGATGGGCAAACCGAGAGAGTGAATGCACTCGTTGAGATCTATCTGAGGCACTATATGAGTGCAACACAGTGTGACTGGCCGAAGCTGTTAGATGTGGCCCAATTTTCTTACAATTTACAGCGGAGTAAGGCAGCACAACAAAGTCCGTTTGAGATTGTAATCGGGCAGCAGCCGCTTACACCAAACACGGATATGACCGAGTATCGGGGGCTGAGTCCATCAGCATTTCAGTTTGCCAAGGAGTGGCATGAGCTTCATGACTTAGCTCGTGCTTGTTTGCACAAGGTGAGAAAGCGAACCAAAAAGTGGACAGATCATAAGCGTCGTGATGTGAACTTTGATGTTGGTGATCTAGTCCTTGCCAAATTGACCAAAATCTTACGCAACCCAAATCACAAGGGACTTGTGCGACGATGTGAGGGGCGTTCAAAGTTGTGAAGAGGGTAGGCACCATGGCCTATCGATTGGAGTTACTACCAACCATCCGAGCTCATCCTGTGTTTTATGTGAGTTTGTTGAAGCCATATCACCAAGATGAGGAGGATCCAGATCGGGGCAAGTCACACCGAGCACCAGTCGAGAGTGAAGGTCTCATACGAGAACGAGGTAGAAGCCATCCATGCAGAGAGAGCCATTCATCAAGTGGGAAGATGACCAAGGTATGAGTACCTTGTTCAGTGGAAGGGACTTTCTGAGAGTGAAGGGAGTTGGGAACCTGCTGAAGCCTTATGACAATTCCGAGATCAGATTGACCAGTTCCATTCTAGCCACGCGACGAGGGCGCCGCTAGAACTAGTGGGGAGAATGTCACGGACCGCAAGCCCGCGATCGAGACAAGTGCAATCATGCAAGCCCGAGATTATCTTTGCCGCATTTGGGCTTGCCAGATAACCCAAGAAAGCTGGCCCATTAACCATGGTGGATTTGATAAGGCATAGTAAGTATCAAAGTAAATTACCTTTATTTAATTAAAGATAATTGAAGATAATTCCCACATTATCTCTAATTTGAAATTCAATTCTTGTAGATAGGATAGAGGCTCTCATCTTGACCGTTGATGTAATTTAAACCAGACCGTTGGATGTAAGAGGGCTCTCACTATAAAATGAGGCTCACCCCCACTCATTTGATCATCACTTACATCACTTCCATCACTTTGTAAGCTTTTACCTCAGAGTAATACAACTCAAGTATTCACTAATTCCTCCTTTTCCATCACTTATGTTTCCATTGTTTCCACAACTTTCTAAGTTCTTATACTTAGAGTTTTTAGGTGACTTAGAGTTTTCTAGCAGCAGTCTAGCCCCGTGACAATATATATATAACTTCTTTTAAATAAAAAATAAGAGAAACAAAAACTTTATTACGGTGAACTTGATATACAATGAAACAATTCAATTTGGTTGGGTATCTTGAAGTTTTTGAACAATACATTTTTATTCAGTTTGGTTTTCGATTTTTTCATATTAATTTTTGTTTTGATTTTGTTGATTGGTATGATGAACATTGTTCTTGGATGACAAAAGAATGTTGCTCAGATGGTGGAGATGAGTGATTTTTGGTTTTTTCAGAATTTTTTGTTTGGTTAGGTTGAAGAAGAATGAGCGTGCTCCGTACTCTCTGTTGCATGGCTCTTTATAAGAGTTTGGACATGTTTCAATAGAGAGTTATCGTGTCATAGGTATTGACTAGACGTCCTAGAATGTGAAGGCCAAGGTCGGTTTGTCATCAAGGAGGACCATGTGTGTCACCACGAGGTCCAAAATAACGCGCTTTAGCTTATTGGGTTCTTACGGCTGACAAGCTTTCACCAATTACTGTCCACATGTTATGCTCGCAGGAAGTCGTAGATGGTCGTCCGCACGCCTGAAAATTTACATTTTTAGAGGTTCGCATGGTGGAAGTTCGAAGGGGCTAACAAGAATAATGGTAGAAATGGTAAAAAAAAATGAAGATGCATATGTTTTAGGTTTATTATCTTATTTTTTTAAGTAATATCAAGTTTGTGGTATACTAATAAGAGATATTGTTTAAATTTATAATTCAAACTTTATTTGAATTTTTTTCGAGTCGAGTTTATGAAATTAGAGTCAAGTTGAGTCGAGTTGTTCGAGTTTATGTTCAAATTTAATTACAAATATTTATAATGTTATGGTATTAATTAGTTCCAAATTAAACGTTTTTATATAACCATATACAATACACATCTATATTTTTTCATATATTATATAAAGAAAAATTAAGAGACTTGGCTCGAACTTGAAAACCGATCCACTAATTGCTAAAAATTTTGAGTTTTTTGAATTTCTATTTTACAACTCAAACTTTATTTGAAATTTTTTCGAGTCAAATCGAGTTTAAAAAATTACGAGTTAAGTCATGAAAAGCCGAATATTTTTGCATCGAGTCAAGTTGGATAATTTAATTTTTTTGAATAGAGTCGAGATTTAATCACCTACCGTTTAACATTAAGAAAAGTTTGGAGCCGTTTGTTAAATTGTATCCTTTTGGTTTGGATTGTGGGAGGGAAATTTAGCCAGAAACTGTCGCCAGAATGGAAAGGTGATGACATCTAAATGCATGTCCTTCAAATTGCCATAACCACACACTCTGACTAATCATCATCCTGTTATTTATTACTACATCATTTATCTCTTTTTAGGAAATTTACCCACACCAAATTGTTCCAAGGGCAGGGCTGCCCTCTACGAAGGTGACAGTGGACAAATATTCAGTACAGGGGATGCTCTAAAACCTCCATTATAGTCCTCTAAATCCCCAACATTCTCTTGCAGCCGCTACAAAAGAATATTCCTCTATGAGGTGCTGTTTTTTTTTTTAAATTATTTATGGGTGGGTTAATGTGATTAAATCAGAGTGAAGAGTCCCTTCCCAATTCTGGGATACCTACCCCAAAGTTGTTTCCCCCACTTTATGGCTTGCACTTTTTAGACTTTTAGGCCTCGCACTACATGATTAGCCTAAAGGGAAAAAAAGTGTTTGATACACAGGGAAAGGCCATTCCACTCCACTCTTTCATCGTTTTGATTTGAAGCCACCGATTTTTTTGACATAATTATCGATATTTAATCTATTAATTAATTAGAATTAGATACTGCAATAGTCTATTATAAGGTGATCCTTCCAAACCAATTGTTTCATTCACATTCACAACTTCGGACCTTACTTAAAAGATTTAGTGTCTCATCTCACTATACCAATCAGTTATTGGTTTGAAACCATGGAATTTAACTTAGAATAATGAACAAAAATCCTCTGCCCCTTTTTAGTATTCCTTTTCATGCTCCAACATTGAAATTAAATTCTAAACCCTAACCTAAATTCTAAATCATAAACCCTAAAAATGCACTATGACCCCAGTTCTTTAAACCATAAACCTTAACTTTAAAACATAAACTCATTTTTACATAAGAACACCGAAAAGTGACAATAAATTTCTATTCTAGGATAATAGTGTCCATCATCTAGGGAAGAACCTAGGAATATGAACATGAAAAAGAACATATTAGAAGACAAAACCACAACAGATTGTAAATCTAAACTCTCTTCATCTATGCATAAAGAAAGTAATGAATGCCCCTTATATTACTGATGCCTAGCGGAAAGATTTGTCCAACCAATTGTTTTCTGTACTTTTTTAGCCCCCATCAAGCACCAAAAGAGAAAGGTTCAATTACTTTATTCACATAAATATTATGGAAAGAATGGTTCCATCTGTGTTAAATGGCATAATCAAAGTGATTAAGCTGGAGAGATTTTTCATTGAAAACGGCGTTTCACTAATTGTGTAGGTGAAAAGTAAGAGAGTCTTGTATAAATCTAATTGGTACCCACCCATTTATATAACGCAATTCCAGGCATAATAGTAATAATAAATATTGGGAAAGAATAATTGAACAGAATTATTGAAAAGAAAAAGGAAAAGGTGGAGAAAAAGAAGACGTCAGTGGTAGTAGACAACATTATCCTATCTTTTGGTCTAATCACTTGTATTAATGAATCAAGTTGCATCTATTTGTTTTCCTGTTTCGCCCATCCAATGCAACCTCCATACATATATACAAGTTAGGGTCCATTTATATAGTTTAAAATTATTTAATTTTACATGTTTTTCAATTGATAGATTAATTGGATTTAATGATGAGATTATAATTTTTAAATTAGAAAAACTCAATAAGTGGTCCAAATAAAAAAGCGGATAATATTTATCCTAGTAGATCGTGTTCAATCGTTCTGTATATGAAAAAAGAAATTGAAAGTTATCATGACTTTGTACCTCAATAATTCTTCAATCCCTTAGAAATTGAACAAGCGATCGAAATGTTTTTTATTACACTAGTTACAATAATTATTCTAACATGTTACACGTATAATCACACTTGATCCAGTTATTAGATCTCTTTCATACATACTCTATGTATATCTTTGATATGATTTACTATTTGATTTTTATTATATATTTAGTTGATTTGATTATATAACATTTATATTCATATTCAAGCATGTAACAAATAAAATAATTACACAATTGTATTTTTAAAAATTAAAAAGTTATAAGAGTATTTTACACCAAGCGCCGCAACTCATGTTCTCGTCATAGAACACCACAACTCTCTTTTTTTTTTTATTTTATTCGGCCCGTGATGACATCAGTTCCGATATTAGTCGTCGACCGTCGATTTTTTTTTCCTTTATTTTTTAGTTTTTAAAAAGAATAATTATGTCTCCGTAGCATGTTTATCTCTATCTTTTGACACGTTTTTCGTTTTCTTTCTCAGTCGTTTGATCGTTCTTTTTATTTTATATTTCTTTGGATTCGATTTGGCGACGCCACAATTGATTAAGATGATGCTTATTTGTAATTCTATTGATCTTTCTTGTTATGGAACCTTGGATTGAATTTGGATACTCGGTTTGTGTTATACTACTGGGACAATAATGACGAGACAAGTAAATAAGCGCAAACGCAGAAAAGAAAAATAACACCAAGAATTTACGTGGAAAACCCAAAAGGGAAAAACTACTGGCAGAGGATGAGAACTTTCACTATGATGGAGAAAGAGATTACAACTGATTTATGATGTTCTTCCTAAACCCCTAATCCCTAGTATCTATTTATAGGGATAGATTCCTTGTTTACAGAGGAAACTTGCATAGAAACAAATTCTACTCAAACTGAGTTTCCTACATTTAATTAATATAAAGTAAACAGGATCTACTAAAAGTAGGATTCTAACTTTAAACCAAATCCCAAAAGAATTTAGATCACAACCCTAACAAATGTCCACCTTGAGACAAATTCTTGTCGAACAATATCTCCACCTCTTCCACGAAACCCCTTCAAGGGGTAGTCTTCAGCAATGAACACCTATCGAATCCAAGTCTTGCCTAAGCTTGGATGTACAAGGTAATTTAGTCTTCACGTCGGTAAGATCAACATTAGTGCCAACTTTGCTCACAACTCTATCACCACGAGCAATTGCACGACCCCGATCATCAATGACACTACTACCTTTTCTCATTATTTATCTTTGAAGCAAATAGAACTCCCTTAAGCTTCTCAAATCCATTATACCCATGGAATTCAACTTTATTCTTCTTTTCAAATTCGTTATGCACACGAAATCGAACTCTTTTCTGCCTACCAGAATCGTTATGCCCACACTTGTCATGTTCAACACAAAATCCTCTTTTACTTGATTCAGTCAAGATGCCTTCACTAGTAACATTATCATTTGACACACAGGAGGAAACAACGGATGCATCACCTAAAATAGTTGAACCTTGCAGAACATAAAAATTGGCTGCTCTTTTATACCCTTTTCATCACAACAAGAACGCCCTTGCAAATTTTCATAGCTCCACCTTCTTTAGAGTATCTGTACCTTTTTGAATCCAGAGTACCTAACGAAATCAGATTTCTTCTTAAATCTGAAACATGCCTCACATTACCAAGTGTTCGAACAATCCCATCGAACATCTTAATCTTGATTGTGCCAATACCTGCAACTTTGCAAGAGACATTATTTCCCAACAAGACAACACATGTAAATACAGGTTTATACGTCGCAAACCAATCCAATGGGTCATGGGATTTGTACACTGGGTTTTAGGATTACATGGGTTATCATGTATTTGTACTCTTCGGGTTCTCTACATTATTAGTGGATTGTTCGCTTCTCTCGTCCGTGGAGGTAGGTTATGCTGAACCACGTTAAATCTTGTCTTTTGTGCATGTCTTGGTGTATGTCGTTATCGCTTTGGTTATTTTATCGCATACCAAATTCCTAACAAATGGTATCATGAGCTATGGTTCGAGCTGTGCGAATGTGAAGGAATTTTTACTGCAGATTTTTCGGTGCGATGTTGAAGACATACCAGAGGAGTATTGTTGCAATGAGCTTTCAATTGCAAGGGGAGTAATTCTCAAAAATCAACAGTGCTTCAATGGATACTACATAAGAATTGGAGTTGTTGAAGACTCGACAGCGGTGCTTTAACGAATATTTGGCTTGCGTAAAAAATTAAAGCTGTTGAAGACCAATGCTCAAATAAAATTTGTGTCAAGGGGGAGATTTGTTATATTTTGACTCAAATTCTAATTGGTAATTAAGTTGGGTTTTATTGTAATTCTATTGGTTGAAGATTGCTTGGTAATTAGGATTTACTTTAATGAGTAAATATCTATTTTAGGTAGGAGATCTTATTGAATAAGGTTTCTTGGTGATCGGGTATTTGGGTCTATAAATATAGACTAAGTGTAACCCTTTGAATCATGAGAGGATGAGAGGGAGAATTACTCTGGATAGATGTAAGCACTTTTAGGATCTCTACAATTATTGTGCCTACGTTGTAGAGATGGGTATTGTAGGGATGTTGGGAAGAGTGTTTTGGTTTCACCGGGTCATAAAATTTGTACACCGGGTTTTGGGATTACATGGGTTATCATGTATTTGTCTCTTCGGGTTCTTTACTTTATTAGTAGATAGTTCGTTTCTCTCGTCCGTAGAGGTAGGCTATGCTGAACCACGTTAAATCTTGTCTCTTGTGCATGTCTTGGTCAATGTCGTTATCGCTTTGGTTATTTTGCCGCATACCAAATTCCTAACAAGTCTTCCTCATTGTACTTTACTCCATCATTTCCAAATCTGAGACGATCTCTTTGAAATCTGTTAGGTGGTTGTCAAGACAAGAATCTTCTGCTAACTTGTGGGAGTATAGGCGTTGCTTCAGGAGAAACTTGCTGGTCAAAGTTTTCTTCATACAAATTTATTCCAATTTTGCCCATAAGTCGACAGCTATCTTCTCTTTGTGAACATCCTGTAAAATATTGTTTGATAAGTGCAAACGGATCTGGGAAGCAGCTTTCCTATCCTTGCGGCGTTTTTCTGTATCCGACCATTCTTTCGGCATATTATCAAACCCATATAATGAATCATCTAAATCTATCTGAACAAGAACATCTCGAACCTTCACCTGCCATAGCGAAAACCTAACGTTGCGATCCAGCAGTGAAATTTTATACTTCACCATCGTCATTATCCTGAGTAACCTGAAAAGCTCTGATACCAATTTGTTATACTACCAGGACGATAATGACGAGACAAGTAAATAAGCGCAAACGCGAAAAAGAAAAATAACACCAATAATTTACGTGGAAAACCCAAAAGAGAAAAACCATGGGCAGAGGATGAGAACTTTCACTATGATGGAGAAAAATATTACAATTAATTTATGATGTTCTATCTAATCCCCTAATCCCTAGTATCTATTTATAGGGATAGATTCATTGTTTAGAGAGGAAACTTGCATAGAAACAAATTCTACTCAAACTGAGTTTTCTACCTTTAATTAATATAAAGTAAACAAGATCTACTAAAAGTAGGATTCTAACTTTAAACCAAATCCCAAAAGAATTTGGATCACAACTCTACCAGTTTGCATTCGTGGATAGTTTCTCACGAAGCTCGGCACTGATTTGTAGTTTTTGATGGTCTTTCAATAGCTTAATCTATTTTTGTGGTTCGTTTGTCGATACAGTCAGATTTGTTCGTATATTTTATTCGTTCTGAGTCTTTTGATTAGGTTTTTAACTTTTTTCATGTATGATCTTTATATAATCTAAAGTGGCTAGTTTCTTGTGTCAATCTTATAGGAAAATGTACAAATTATGTATTTTGTTTATGATGATAGTTGTAAACTCTTATTGTACTTTTAGATATTTTTTAATAAGACTAGTTTCTTCTATTAAAAATAATAAAATTATGATAAATATAATTCATCAACATAATTATAAGGCTAAAGGGCTTGTTTTGCCCCCGAGTTCGACCCCAATTAGCAATGTTGTCCCTCGCGTGAAAACGCGTTCAATTAGGTCCTCCAGTTCGCACATTGAAGCAAATTAGCCCCTTGACTAGTGGAACCGTTAAACTGGCCATTACTCCGTTAACGCGTCAGCTGTTTGCACCACATGGCATGCCATGTCAGCATTGAAAAGTCAAAATGCTGACGTGGCAATAAAATAAAATAAAATCTATTTTTTATCTTATATTAATTTTTAACCAATCAAATGATGACACGTGGCATCATCTGATTGGTTTTAAAGTTAGGAGTTAAAATAACTCTTGATATGAAGGGTCTGGGAATCGAACCTAGGTCTTGGTGGAGAAAAAATTAGTGTTTTACCAACAAACCAACCTCTAAACCTTGTTAATAAACAACAAATGTAGTATATAACCTTATATAATTTGCATGCTTGCTTCTTCTTCTTCTTCTTCATTACCTTTGAAAATTGTCCAAAAAACCCTGGGAAACGATTCGTTTCCGTGATGTTTTCTTTACCACCAAATTCTTCATGACCACCAAATGATACAAAAAAAATTCGATCAAACTGATCGCCGGATGTTTTCATTTCCGGCTGTTCATCCTTGCGAAGCAGTTTCTCCAGTGACCCTTCCCCGCTCCTTGATCATTCTTTGTCAAAATATCAGTAATTACCACTCAAAATCCTTCGTTACTCAAAGAAGGAATGCTCGGGAAATGATTCGACAAATTGGGATACTTGTCGTGTTTTTTTAGGAGATTCATGATCGTGGTTTAGTTGTTCCTAAGTCGGTTGTGCTCTGCTTCTCCGAGCTTCATTTTATTTTCCAGAAAATTCGGTTCTTGTTGGAGGATTGCTCGCGAGAAGGAGCAAGGCTAAGGATTTTCCAGGTTCTTTTTTTGCAGAATTTTCGAAGGTAATGAAGAAGAAGCAAGCATGCAATTTGGAATAGGTTATATACTACATTTGGTGTTTATTGACAAGGTTAAGAGGTTGATTTGATGGTAAATCACTAAGTTTTTCTCCACCAACACCCAAGTTTGATTCCCAGACCCTCCATATCAAGAGTTATTTTAACTCTTAACTTTAAAACCAATCAGATGATGCCATGTGTCATCATTTGATTGGTTAAAATTTAATATAAAAATTAAGATAAAAAATAGATTTTATTTTATTTTATTTTTTTACCACGTCAGTATTTTGACTTTTCAACGCTGACATGGCATGCCATGTGGCACAGATGGATGACACGTTAACAGAGTAACGGCCAGTTTAACGGTTCCGTCAGTCAAGGGGCTAATTTGCTTCAATGTGCGAACTGGAAGACCTAATTGAACACGTTTTTGCGCGAGGGGCAACATTGCTAATTGGGGTCGAACTTGGGGGCAAAATAAGCCCTGTAGCATATTATAATGACCGTTATATTACCATTTTTATTTGTCATTTTCAACAGGGACGGTCAAAGAGAAAAGTTTGGAAGGTGCCAATAATAAATAGTAATAAAATAAAGGGTAAAGTTCACAAATGGTCACTGAATTTTGTTAAAAAACAAAACGGTAGCTAAACTTTTAAATGTTACAAAATGACAATTAAACTATATATTTTATAATAAAATGGTAACTCGGCCGTTATGTACTTAACATGGCTATTATAAAACTTTGTATAATAACATATTTAATCCTCTATATTTACACATTTAATCAATTTAGTCCTAATTAAAAAATTCACTAAATTTAACCCTTGTTATTTATACATTCTTTCAATTTAGTCCTTAAAGCAAAAGTCCAAAGTTGTTCCACTACATTCCCAGCCACGCAACTTGCATAAAATGCTGCTGAAATATATAGGGTGTTAAAAAATATCCGACCTGACCGATCCGATTATCCGTTGATCTGATCCGAAAATTCGGATATTCGATCTTTTTTTATTTCCGGATCGGATATTCAATCTGATTTTTAATTTTCTGGATCGGATACGGATCGCAATATTTCAAGTTTCGGATTATCTGAAAATCCGAAAATTTAAAAATCCATTTTTTATGAATATTAATTTTGTTATTTTTAACAATTTGGTGCTTGTTATATCCGAAAATTAAAAAAATCGAAATGTTCATAGATGTGAATCTTGTTATATTTAGCAATTTATTGTTTGTTATATTCGAAATTCTGAAATTTTCATAAATACGAATTTCAAATTAAAATATATAATTAAATCAAAATATATTTGCGGATAATCGGATATCAGAATATTCGATCCGATTATCCGGATATTTGATTTTTTCCAGATCGAATACGGATCACTATATTGTCGATCCGAAAAACTGGATATCCGAAAAAACCGCATCCGATCCGGTATCCGACAATGAACACCCCTAGAAATATATATGTCCTTAAAATGCTGAAATATGAATGCCCTCATTATTTACTCTCCAAATACTCTCCGGCGGCTGATATCCGAAACCACAGTTGAGCATGCAAGGTTGGGCTCATGGGAAGGATTTCCATGCTACTATGTTCTAGGTACGTTATTAATTATCGATTCATGAATCAAACAAGCAAAGCTTAGACAAGATATTTGATTGATTTTGTTTCCAGAATATGATCAGAAATATGATGTTTCAATAGAGGATAAAGGGGGACATGATACATGCACTGTTAGTGACAAATCCATACAGTTCTTAAATGGGGATGAAACCATCGCACTGGCATTTGGTGCTAACTATTTTATTTCCTGTTCCCCTACTAATATCTGCGTTGCTGGGATGAAGATGGCCATCAACGCCACTGCAACACCACCTTCAGTTTAACCACAAATTCATAGTATAAATTAAGGGTGAGCATTCGATCGAGTCGAGTTAAAAAATTTCGAGTTATTCGAGTTGACGTGTCATATTTTACAACTTGAACTTAATTTGAAATTTTTTCGATTCGAGTCGAGTTCGAGTTTTCGAGTTTTCGATACAAATTTAATTGTAATTATTTATCATGTTATAGTACGGTTTGATTCCAATTTAAACGACTTTCTCTAATCATATAAGATATGCATATATATATATATATTTCTTGATATTATTTTTCACATGTATAAGTAAGATTTGTAATGTTGTCTAATAAAAAATATCATCTGAACTTCTAAAATATATTTATAATATTATTTTTAAATAAGGAACTTTTGGGGATAAAGTATTGATGGGAGTATAAATGATTCATTGAATTGATGTGAAGAAAAAATTACAAAAAAAAATCAGTTAAAGGACTAAATTGCAAAAAGAATATATTTGTTAAAAATATGAATTGAAGTTATATAGATATTATATAGTGTTAGTGAATCATGTGGTTTAATTTTGGTCAAAAATAGACTTAAAACGAAAGAGGAATTGAAGAAATGGGAAATCATTCAAAGTTGAGGGGCTAAATTGCAAAAGTAGGAAATTTAATTTAAAAAATATGAATTGAAGCTAAATAGGTATTCTACAGTGGTTTAGGAGCAAGCAGTTCAAATTTTGTCAAAAATTGACTTAAAACGAAGGAGGGATTTAAGAAATGAGGAAATCATACAAAGTTAAGGGGCTGAATTGAAAAATATAAAATTTATTTTCAAAAATATAAATTGAAGGTAAATAAGTATTCTAAGTTGGCTTAGGAATATGTGGTTCAAATTTGGTCAAAATGGACTTAAAATGAATGAGGAATTGAAGAAAAATGAAATCAGGGACTAAATCGCAAAACTGTAAAATTTGGTTTTTCGATTTTTCGGTTTTTCGAGTTGGGAAAATTTCAACTCGACTCAAAATCGGAAATTTTTTTATTTACTCGAGTTGACTAGAATAAATCAAACAATTCGAATAACTTGAAATTGAAAAAAAAATTCGAGTCGAGTTTTGCTCACTCTAGTATAAATTTATATTTTTTTTGCTTACATTTCCATGCAATAAATGAAAACAATCGATTATTTAAAGCATATTGCTTTTGGGAATCCAAATCTTAACAATTTCATTTAACATTTAGAAACGGATATGGGAAGATGGTTAAGACATTTTTAATTACCAGACAAAACAGGTGACAAGCATGGCTTGCAGACTGCATCGTGATGAAAAAAGGAGGAAACATTTTAGAAGGGAAAATTAGATATTTACCGTTCTTAACTCGATTAAAAAAAGCAGGGAGAGATTTATGTGTTACATTGTCAGAATTGTAGTCTTTTCTAGCATTCTATTAAAATAGTGTAGGGTAGCAAGTCTATATATGTATGCCTGAAGAGGTTCAATATGTTTGCATCTCTTTCAAGATTGCAGCAGCATTTTATGCAAGTTGCATGGTGGGACAACTTTGAAATTTTGCTTTAAGGACCAAATTGAAAGAATGTATAAACAACAAGGCAAAAGTTAGTGAAATTTTTTGAATTAGGACTAAATTGATTGAATGAATAAATATAGAGGATTAAATGTGCTATTATACAAATTTTTATAACAGCCACGTGAAGTACTTAACGGCCGAGTTACCATTTTGTTACAAAACATAAAATTTACTTGCCATTTTGTAACATTTGAAGGTTTGGTTGCCGTTTTATTTTTTTAACAAAATTCAGTGACCATTTGTGAACTTTACTCCATGGATTTAAATCTCGGAACATACCGAGATCACGGCCAGTATATTGCGGTATCGCCGCCGGCCGAAACCGCTTTTGCTGAAAATCACCCTAAGAATCGGATTCACACCAAAAACGGCGAATTGCAGCCGCGATTTATCAGGTAGCGGCTGATTGCGGCGATAACGGACCGTTATTCCCGTTTTCAGAACAATCGCAGATGATTCGTCGAAAGCTTTTTGGCTTGAATCTCGTTAACGACCGACGGGGAGGAGAAACAGTTGGTCGGGGTTTGCTCGGGATGGGACGATGAGTTGAATGGTGGGTGTGGTGCATTTCACGAACGATGAATGGGTAGTGGCTGGAGATTGAGAGAAAATATTACAGAAAATTGGGAGAGAAGATGACTGTGAGGAAGATGATGAAACATTAAAATGGTATATCGCGGGAAAGAGAGTCCAAGTTTTAGTGAATATTTGGAGAGGCTTAAAAGTTTTACTTTGTTTACAATTTAGTCCTTTAAGGCAGATTTTTAGTTTAATTAGGATGTTTTGTTTTATTCCAATTAAGTCCTCAATCCATAATGAATCTTCCAAATGAGCCTCTAAATCTTATTTCCTTTCAATTAAATCCTTTCATAAGTGTTGGAAAACACTCTAAAAATTATTAAAATTAACTTTTTATAATTATAATTATTATGTTTTATAATAAGTTGTGCAAATTTAAAAAAATTCACGACTGCGGCACCCGCAATGACCGCAATAGCCTCCGTTATGTTCGCAACCACGATAACCGCGATACGACCGAAAATGCGACTGCGACCGAGATTTAAATCCTTGCTTTACCCTAAAATGAAAGTTAAAGTTTAACCGTTAAACTATCAATTCAAAAGTTAAACAATGAGATTAGGATCTAATTTAATTAATTTCAAAACTGATAAAATTTTAAAAAGTATTTAAACAAAAATCGAAAGACATTTAATTTATCTAATTATATTTTCAAAAAAATTATCTAATTATAAATTAACAGTAACTAAAAAGTATTTAAACTGAAAAAATTGTAGGGACATTTTTTTGTTTTAAAATTAAAAGAAACCTAAAATTAATTGGATTCAAGGTGGCCAAGTCCCCTCGCAAACTACAAGTAACTCAATCATAGTTTTAATATAAAACATAAAAATAGAGTTTATATTCAATACACTACCGACATGTAAATCTAAAAAGAGTGAAATTTAATAAAAATCCTTAACATATTATTAAAAGACATAAGGTTAAAAAAATGCTCATAGCGTTTTACTGGATAGTCATTTTAACTTTTATTCTTTTTCAGAAGCACTTTAATCTTCAATGTTTCATTTTAGGCTAAAATGGTCACTCCGTGGATGAAAAATAGCTAGTCAACTAATGATTGATGGCTTGAAATGATGTGGAAAACCTACATGACAGTGCACGCTGACATATTAGTGTCATATAGACAAATGTGTTAACTTGATAGAATGACACATCAGTCAAAAATAATTTTATAAAATTATATAAAATATAAAATTATTTTTTGGTGATGTGTCATTATGTCAAGTCATTTCAAGATGTTTATCATTAGTTGACTAACAGTTTTCATCCATGGATGGGCTAATTTGACCCAAAACGAAACATTGAGGGTTAAAGTGCTTCAAAAAAGAGTATGAACTAAAATAACTATACAGTCAAACGTTAGGAGTATTTTTTGACATTATGCATTGTTAAAAATACCTTAAAACTACATCAGATAATTTAGTAACTGTTAATGAGTACATTATATATTTCATTGTTAGTAGATAAATGTATACGTTGATAGTGTATTAAATAAAAGGGTAAACTACACGGGAGACCACCCATCTTTAGTGTTGGTGTCGAAATGACCACCGATCTTTCAATTTTGTCAAAATGACCACTCAACTATTTAATTGGTCCCTAAATAGCCACCTGCTGTTAGAAAACTAACAGCGGAGCTGATGTGTTTGTTAACCAATAACGGCAAGTCTAACGTGGATTTCCAAGTTTTAAAATAAAAAAAGGTTAATAAAACTCAAACGTTTTATTCAGTGTACAGCTAAACCAAACACGGGATTTACTTTGGATTTCAGAGTGAAAAAAAAGTGCGATTCAAAGTGGGAAATCAAGTTGCATTGAGAGGGTTTCGAATGAGTGGAGTTCTTCGCGAAAAAGGAAGACCGAATCCGAAATACAGTAACTGATCTTTTTCTCTGTGTTGTGGTTTTTTGTTTTGAGATTAGGGTTAATATTTTGGGATTATTTGGGGTTAATATTTTATATTAATGTTAAAACTGAAATTAGGGTTAATATTTGGGGTAATGGTTTTGATTAATGTTAATAGTTGAGATTAGGGTTAGTAGTGAGATTTTGGTTATTATTTTGGTTTAGGGTGTACATTTTAGTTTTGGGTTAATAAACAATTTTTGGGTAAATGCTTTTAGGTTTAATATATGGGTTAAAGCATGATTAATTTGTTAATAATTGTTTCATAAAGCAAGATTTTGGCTTGTTCTGTAAATGAAAAGAATAAAGGAAATAAGGTCTGTGGTCCTTGTTAGAATTCATTGGTTTGCATGTCCCTTTACTGTTGTATGCTTTCTTTATTCATTTCATATGGAATTGAAAATAAATGGTGGGGGTCTTTTATTAGTTATTGTAGTGGACCTTTCGGTCTGATTTTATTGGTGGTGTTTTATATTTGTCTTCTTGCTATTTGGTGAGTATTATTAATGTAAACTGTGAATACAATTAGCTTACCTTTGATGTTTTATATTTTCTTATGATGAAAGAGACAACGTGATTATTTCTGGTGTATTATCTTATGTTTGGAACTTTAAATTAGTTTTACTTATGGTGTATAGTTTATACTTTAAATTAGTTTTACTATTCAAACACACTAGGATTTTTTTGAACAAAAACTGATCAAAATTAAAATGGTTTCCATTAACAGGGGTAAATTCTGACAAGTTCAGCATTGTGGTACACCATGGTGGCTTTATTGTTAGGAGACCTAGGGTAAAATTTAGTGGAAAATTAGTTGATCGTTTTGATAAATTAGATGTTGATACAATGCCAATGTTTGAAGTTACTGCTATGGTTGAGAAATTAGGGATTACTTCTGTTGTTAAGGTCTTTTGGCGACTGATGATCCACTAGAACTAAAACTGATCATGATGTCTTGGAGGTGGTTAGTAATTTACCTACAAATCATTATGGTCACATTTACATAGAAGAAGTTGTAGGGTATGATGAACCTAAAATGAATTCTGATGTTAATGTCGATGGTGAATCTGATGTTAGGATAGAGTCTGAGTGTGACTCAGAAGATAAGGACTATACTGCTCAATGTAAGTCAACCACTGATATGTCTGACTTTTCTGATAGTGAAAATGAAGTTATGAGTTCGGGAGATGAAATTTATAATGTCAATGTTGGGTTGGGCAGTGATAAAGGAGAAATTGAAAGTGACAGTGAACATTATGACTCACTACACAGTGTAGATGAGTCAGATTCAGATGGTCCACAAAGTAAACCTAGATTTCCTGAGTTTAATAGTAATACAAACATGTCTAATCCTACACTGAAGGTGGGTTTGATATTTGCAAGTAAGGCAGTATTGAAAGAGGCAATTAAGATGTATAGTATTAAAAATAGGTACAATTTGAAGTTGAAGAGAAATGACAATAAAATGATCCAAGTAACATGTAAAGGAGAGTGTCCATGGGTTTTGTGGGCAACTCCATTTAATTGTGAAGATCCTTCAACGGGTTCTTGGCAGATTAGGTCTATAAATGGTGAACATAATTGTCTTAGGGGCTTTCTGAATCCTAATGTAACTTCTAAGTGGCTAGCTGAGCAATACTTTGACAATTTTTATGTTATCCCACATTTACCATTACTGCTCTGAAACATGCTGTACACAAAGATTGGGGTATCACAGTAGCCAAGAGTAAGTGTGTTAGGGCAAAAAATTTGGCCCTTGAAAAACTGCATGAGAACCACAATGAGCAGTATGCAAAATTGTATGCTTACCTAGGTGAACTGAGGTCCTCAAATCCAGGGACAAAAGTAGTTTGCAAGTTAGATGAGAGGCGTTTTGAGAGACTTTATTTTTGTATGCAAGCAATGAAGGATGGCTTCAAGGCTGGATGTATTATCGGTCTGGATGGATGCCACTTGAAAGGGTATTATCAGGGTCATCTTTTATCAACTGTTGGGATAGATGCAAATGACTCAATTTATCCAATAGCATTTGCAATTGTTGAGAGCGAGAATGAATCATCTTGGTGTTGGTTTTTGGAAAGATTAGCCAATGATTTAGAGATAAACAACTCTCATAGGTTCACCTTTATGACTGATAGACAGAAGGTAAGGTTTAATTTATTTAAATCTTTTGTTAAGTAAATTTTGTAATTTAATTTCCCAATTAATTTTTTCTTTTGTTATGTGTAGGGACTAATGGAACTGTGTCAGAACTGTTCCCTTTTTCTAAACATAGAACATGTGTTAGGCATTTGTACTCTAACTCTAAAACCAATGGATTTGTTGGAAAAACATTGAATGATCAATTGTGGAAAGCTGCAAGGGCAACATATGTCAGTGAGTTTGAACTTGCCATGGCTAAATTGAAGGTATATTACTTGTATTATTAAAATAACTTTTATATTTTATTGAATTTTATATGCTAATTAATTTTTAAATTTTGTAGGGTTTATCAGAAACTGCTTGGAAGTGGGTGGCACCTAAAGACCCAAAGATGTGGTCAAAGGTACACTTTTCTATCACATGCAATTCAGACATGCTTCTGAATAATAATTGCGAGTGTTTTAATAAGGTAATTTTGGTTATTGTAAATTAGTTTGTTCTAAATATAAAAACCATGTGTTTCTATCACTAATTAGTTTTTCTGAATAATATTGATCAGATAATACTCGAAGCTAGAGACAAACCAATCATTACATTGGTAGAGTCAATCAGAACAAAATTAATGCAAAGGGTAGCAAAAAGGAAAGATCTAGCTGAAAAGTGAACTAGACTTCTATGCCCTAAAACCCAGAAGAACTAGAGCATGCAACATCACTAGCACATAGGTATACCTAGTTAGTTAAAACAATAATTATTTTTTTAAAGTTGTGCTTACTATTCATTTGTTTATACAGTTGTTGGCCTATTTATGCTGGTGGACACATGTACCAAGTTTCATGTGGCCTTTCAAATCAGCATGCAGTTAACATTGAAGCATGGACACGCTCTTGCAGAAAATGGGAACTAATAGGTTTGGATGCTTTTTTAGTTTATGTTTTCTATATTGTGGTTTGGAAGTTTTATGCAGTTTATGTTTTCTAAAATGCCTATTTGGATGCATTTTATAATGTGGTAGTTTATGTTTTGGTTCTATGTAGGCATTCTATTTGTGCATGCTATTTCTGTCATTTTGTCACTTCTAGATAGGCCAGAAAAGTATGTTCATCCTTGCTATCACGTGTCAACTCAAAGGGGTATTTACTCTCATTTTATAAGTCTAGTGAGGGGTGAGAGACAATGGAAAACTGAAGAAACATTAGTGCATGTCTTGCCACCTGCATTTCGAAGGCCTCCAGGAAGACCACACAAGAAAAGAAAAAGAGAGGCTGGTGAACCAGCACCTCAAACTGGTAAGATGTTAAGGAGGGGCCTCAAGATTTTCTGCAAAAAATGTGGAGGTACTGTACATAATATTAGAACATGTAAGGGGAATGTTGGTGGCAATACCAGCACACCATCTTCTACAAGAGCTCCCAGAATTTCAAAACTGTCAGTAAGTTTTTTCATTTTTCTTATGAAATGCATAATTACATTTTTACCATTTCTCTATTCAGAACTAACAGTGAGCTGAACATTTTTTTGCATATTAGCAGAGCTGGAACTACCTCAACTACAAGCCAAAGTAGAACCACCCCAACTACAAGCCATGTTGGAACCTCCCCAAGGCCATCTCTAAGGACAACTCAACCTTCACAAGTATATACTGTTAGATGGATGCCCACCCCCACTATACATATGACTCAAGAGAGTACTGCCAGTCAATCTTCCCCAAGGGTTGATCTTTGAATTTCATCAACCAATTTTTTTGTCCAGACCATACATTTGACCAAAGTAGGTTATTATATTTTGAAAACAAGTATCATAAGTATCAAACATTTTTGTGTATTCTCAGTCAACCTTTTTGTGTATTTTGGAGTGATGTATGGATTACATGCTCAAAACATATATGCATATGTATTGGTCAAATGTTATTGATGTATGGATTACATTCAAAACAAATATGCATATGTATTGGTCAAATATTATGTGATGTATGGATTACATTCTAAACTTAATTTAGATTGTTTTGTTTACAGATGTGTTGTCATTTACATTGTAGCAATTATTTACATTATTTTGGTTTGAGATATTACATTTGATAAGTGTTCAAAAGTACTATTTTTATTACCCTTTTTACTCATATTATTGTTAGACTTAGGCTCATATTAGTTGTATAGTTAGCCATTCATGCATTAATCCATGTTTCCTTCAATCGTTGAGCTTGATTACATAACTTGGTAGTTTTTGTGGAAAAGATGTTGCTTTGGTGCGCTTTGTGTGTGTATGTGCAGGATCACTTGCCAAAGCAATGCTGAGCTAGTTGCCAGAGCAATGCATGAAGGAGACGCCGAGCTAGTTGCTAGGGCAATGCATGAAGGAGACGCCGAGCCAGTTGCCATGGCAATTGTCGACAAGAGTAAAGGTGATATGGTAGTCGAAATTGATGACTAGACAAGCCCAAGATGACGTGGAGCAAAGCCCAAACCCAAAGGAATTTTATTGCCATGCAGAGATTAAAGAAGAATTAAATTCCAAGAAGATAGAAGAAGTTCTAGTAGGAATACAATTATAATAAAGAATTATATTCTTTAAAGATAATTTAATTCCAACTTAAACTCCTCCTCAAAGAAAGACTTTGGCCTAGCCCTATAAATAGCAAAGAGATTTCGACAATCCAAGAGAGAGAGCAATAGGGAATTTCGACAAGTCCAAGGAGGGCAAGAGGAGAGAATTTTTGACAAGCATCTAGGGCAAGGAGGATTTCGACAAGCCTCCTCCTTCATCCTTTTCTTTCTTGTTCGATTGGGTTCATGCTAGGGATTGTTTATCTTGTGTTTCTTTGGAACCTAGCCATGAACTAAATCTACTTGGCTATGGTTATTGTGTTTTGTGGTTGTGAGAAACTATTGGTTTTTGTTTAGGTAATTATTCATTCTTGGTTCTTATTCTTGTTGCGAGTGAATTGGGAGAGGATCTCGTGATTTCATCTATTTATCTAATATCGGGAGAGTTAGATTCAAGAAACGAATGAATATGATCTTTATTCAATCTATTGATGGTGAAGATTAATCCGGATTAGGAATAAGTTAAGGATTTCAACGGCTAAGAGGAGCGCAAGATTGGTTGTTGTTCACCCTTGATTCACGCAGGGATGTATTATCAAGGCATGCACAAGTAGCTAGAGTTTCGACTTAGGGATAAGAAGAAACCATTGAAGAACGCTCTGCAGAACCTTGAAGGTTGCTGCCCAGACGCCCAAGTAGTTGCCCAACTAGTTGCCCAGGCAACCATCGATTAGTTGCCAAGGCAACCCCGTTGTGCAAGTTGCCACGACAACTGAGTTGCCCGTGCACTCTTTTACCAAGACAATCCAATCGGCTATCACACCTCAACTCACGATAACCTAGCCTATCTCTCTCTCAATTGAATTCATCTTTTCTTTTACTTTATTGCTTTCTAGATTAGTCATTAGCTAAACTCCTATAATCCTTTACTTGTGTTTTTACTTTTACAGTGCAAGAGACTAGATTCTTGAAGTAGCACCAATCCCTGTGGAGACGATATCTTTTATACTATAACTTGCGACGTGTATACTTGCACATTTGCGTAGCACTTATTACGCGCAACAACATTCCAATCTATTAAAGCACAACTTCATAAGAAATATTTTTCATTACACAATTTAAGACTCTATTACATGACAAAAACTGTAAACATATTTTAAACTAAACACAAATTACAAATACCTTAAATCCTACATAACACATATTAACCTAAACACAAACTACAACCCAGTTAATATAATCTGGATTTTCATGATACAACTTAAACCCTTAAAATTTCAGCAACTAAAATACCCACATCAAGAAACAAATTTCCAGAAATTAAGAAAGTTCCCAAAAAACCCACCAAAATACCTAAATCGAGAATCACAATTTGAATAATTCTTTCTTTCTTCCTTTCTTTCTCCATAGCAACAATCCTTCTACGAAGACCAATAATAACTTCTTTTGATCTAACATTCACTGGTGGATCATACCAACAAAAAAACTTACAGCCCCTACCCACTTTTCCATAATTTCCACAACCCAAAAACCTCATACCTGGATTTTCATCAGTCCATCATGTTTTTAGCGTAGAACGAGCTTCACAAAAGCACAAGCGATTCGTCTGTGTATCCATTGTGGTCTGCAACCTCCAAGAAGTTTTTTGTTCGTGAAATAGTAAGAATGAACCAAGGAGTGATGAAATTAGGGCTTTGGGTTTCTTTAAATAGACAAAAATTTACGTGTTTTTTATTTACATTGTTTAGGTGGCATTCTTATGTGGATATTTATATATCCATTGTGGCAAAAAATTGCAAAAACAAAATTCACATTAGCTGCGCCGTTAGTTTTCTAACGACAGGTGGCTATTTAGGGACCAATTAAATAGTTGAGTGGTCATTTTGACAAAATTGAAAGATCGGTGGTCATTTCGACACCAACCCTAAAGATGAGTGGTCTCCCGTGTAGTTTACCCTAAATAAAAATGTAAAACTGTCATTTTTATGAATAGGTAAGATTGTTTGAAATCGAACTCAAGATCTAAAGTGAATCAGAATTAAAGTGATGTTCTTTTCTAATACGCCACAAATTTAGTTGACAAAAAATATAAAACACCACAAATTTAGTTGACAAAAAATATAAAACATCATAATTAGTCAATTTGCATGCCTTAAAATAGCTAGGGACTTATCAAGGTGAAAGTTTAGTAGGGGCCAACAATAAATAGTGATAAAATGAAAGTGATGGTTTAATTGTTAAATTATCAATTCAAATTTTAAACATAAGAAGGTTAAAGTTTAATTTAACTAATTTTAAAATTAACAGGAACTTAAGAAATATTATACCAAGAAAATAATTTATGTATACGACTGAAGCAACCTTTTCGAAATGGCCCGAAATGACCATTAGCAACCAGATCAACAACCTGATCCGATGTACAGTATATTTTGGGCATATTGCCATTAGCAAGGTCAAGCTGGTTTCGACTGCCTGGATTTCACCCTTCCAGATGCTTTAAAATTTAACACTGATAGCACGGTTGATGGCAGTTTTGGTGATGCGGGCATTGGAGGTTGCCTTTGAAATAATCAATCAAAATGTTTTATCTGGTTTTCAAAGTCACTAGGTGTTATTGATGCTACCTCAGCAGAGATTCTAGCTATTAAAGAAGCATGCCAGCTATTCAGGAAATCACTGTGGGCTAATACTTTTAAGCTGATCGTTGAGAGCGACAACATGCTTGTGATGGATTGGATTATGAGACTTTAGCGGTGTTCTGTCGTCTTCAAATCCCTAATTTTCTTTTGCAAAAATTTATGTGAAGGTATAGATTCTAGCATTTAGTATGTGCCGAGAGAGCGCAACATCTTGGCGGACAATTTGGCGAAGAAAGGAATCTTACTTGTAGAAGATTTATGTAGTATACTTAAGCTCTTTGGCAATGTGTATACAGTGGTAATATTGGCTTACACGGTTTGAATATGCCTAGTGTCAAGGTTGTCTCTTATTGTATTGTCGTCCTGCCTTGACAAGCCTATTCGGGATTGAGTGAAGGTGGACCGAGCAATCCCTGAGGAGCTGCCAAGTCAAGGATGCAAGTTAGGAGTCTACCCATCAAGTGTCTTCGTTTGGAACAAAGCAACGTCTACTCGCGTCATACTTGGTAAGTTTATTTAGCTCTTTAGGGTGAAGTGGTCTGGTGTTGGGTCTCCACCATCCTCCTCGCCAGGTGCTAGCAGCCGTGCTGCCTTGGTGTAAGTGACATTCTCCTAGGCTCATGTGGGGCCTAGGTGTGCGGGCATTGGGGACAAGCGGATGGCACAATGTCTCTCTAGGAGGACCTCCTAGGGACGGTTTGGGGCCAGAGGGCCCCATATTGCGCCCGTCGCGAAAGTCAGGGGTTGGCACCTAGTATTCGCTAGGCCCTGCGGGATACGATATTCGATGGGCATGTTGCATGATGGATCATGAGATGACACTTCTGAGTTAAGTCCTTGGATTAAGGACGTGTTAAAGGTTGACTTGTCTGGGATGAGTCTCTTTCAAATGCCGCACGACATACCGATCCGGGTCTGGACGGCATGGCCGTGACAGTTGGTATCAGAGCCAGACAATTGGTGTCGAGTTACGAATTATGATTTGGATAATATGCATTAATTTGGACTCTACACCAAGCGTTACTATGCATAGAGTAGGCAGGGTCGAATGACAGTAGACCAAGCGCTCTTTGGACTGGAGTAGGCATGGCGGGGTGGACTATACGCCAAGCGCTCCCATGTGGGAAGTAGGCAGAGTGGTCGAACCCTACGCCAAGCGCTTCCATTCAAGGTAGTAGGCAGGATGGTGTCATGTCACGCCAAGCGCTTCCATTCATAGGGTAGGCAGGGTGGTGTAATATCGCGCCAAACGCTCTGATAATTGGAGTAGGCAGGGTTGAATGACGGTAGGCCAAGCGCTCTTTCAATTGGAGTAGACAGGGTGGGTAGACTTTACGCCAAGCGCTTCTGTTCAAGGAGTAGGCAGGATAGTGTCATGTCATGCCAAGCGCTTCCATTCAAAGAGTAGGCATGGTGGTTTAGTTTCAAGCCAAACGCCGTGTGAGGGTAGGCATGGTGGCTAGAATCTACACCAAGCGCTTCCACGTGTGAAGTAGGCTGGGTGACTCTATATGATGTTAATCGGTTGAGACTCAGACAGGGCATAGAGGTGCCTAATGGTAGATTTTCTACACAGTGGTGCTGATGTTTTATCTTAGCACAGTGGCGCGTATGGATCCTGGCACAGTGGTTCCCTCTTGATAAATGCACAGAGGTGCAAACGAGTTTGACGCAGTGGAATCAGTTCATAGAGGTGACTGTCATTAACCACTATGGTTGTTTCAGTGCAGAGGCACTTACTACTTATAGCATAGAGGTGCATGCGAGTTTTATAGTGGAATCAGTGCACAGAGGTGCCTGTCATTAACCACTATAGTGATCGAAGCATACGCGGTGCTCGATCTTGAGTTGACACAGTGGTGCTCAGTTTATAATTGGCTTAAAGGTGCCCATTGGTAAAATAACAATGGTGCTGTATTGTGATGTAACGCAGCGACGTTTGTGATTTCAAGCACAGTGGTGCTTAACTTTAAATCGCTCAAAGGTGCCCATTGATAAAGTACAGTGGTGCTTGCTACTTAAGTGCGGTGGCGCTTGTGACGTGAGGCACAGTGGTGCTCACTATTATCCTAACATAGTGACGCGTGATAGCATAATGATGCTTATTGGATAGTTGTAGTGGAATCAGTGCACAAGAGGTGTATGTTGTTGGCCATAATAACTATCCTAGCACAGAGGCGTTTGTGGCTTGTGTCTTGGCGCTTGAGGGCAGTGTGGTGCTCATCTCTATTTTGTGCAGAGGCACTTGAAAATTATTCTAGCTCAGTGGCGCATGTGGCTTAAAGGAATCTTATTGGATAATTAGAGTGAGATTAGTGCATAGAAATGCCTAACATTAACTACGATAATTATACTAGCGTTGTGGCGCATGTGACTCAAAAGTACAGTGGTGCTCCCTTTTGTGTTGGCAATATGTCGCTTTTGTGTTTCAGGGTACAGTGGTGCCTTTGAAGAGTCGAAGTGGATCAAAATGTGTAATGGGTCAGTGGACCACAACTGAATTGCTTAATCAAACAGTTCCTTCTATTATAGTCGATGAGTGCGTCGACAAATAGAGTAGGGACGGATTGCCAAACTCACTAGAGTGGAGCTGGATAGCATTAAGAGCAAGTTCGCAAATGGTAAAATAAAGAAAGACAAAGAGATAAAGTACATTTTTGTACTGTGGTGGCAACTAGAGATCCTTTTTACATCCGTAAGCAACTAAGTGCAACACGGGGATGTACTTATGCGCTTGGATGAGTAAGGAGATGGGATATTGTGACGCATTTAATGCTTTAAAGGTCTCGGTGTATTGTGGGACACAATTGGTGTATGCGCTTAATGTCGAGGAGCAAGCCATTGCGTGACGAGTCACGGTTCACTTGCATATGACTAGGTATGTTATTTTGTGTTTTGTAGGTCTATGGCCAGATCAGGTGAAACAAAGACATTATAAGGCACTTGTTCGAGTGGGTCAGTGGTTCGTTGCTTGTACGTTGCTCGAGCCTTAATCAGAGTAAAATTGGGGGAGCATGAATCTAGCACTCGACATTAAAGGAGCAAAACTGTGTCATAATGAGTTATTGATCAATGTAGATGGTCGCGCATGAGAAATGTGGTCATAAAGAAATCAAAAGAACCCAAGATCGAGGCTTGAGTTATTTGCTTGAATGTTCAGATGATGGGACTAGAGAAGCTTATTAAGTCAAGCACTGATCGAGGATGTGCTGCCACAAATATCCATATCAACTCATCAAGAGATGAAGAACTGGTGTCAACTTCGATGAGGACATCGATAGAGGAAGTGAGGGAGAATGTCAGAACCATCCATTCTTAGACTACATCGATGAGGACATCGATAAGAGGAAGTGTGAGAGAATGTCAAGGTTGTCTCTTATTGTATTGCGATCTTGCCTTGACAAGCCTATTCGGGACTGAGTGAAGGTGGACCGAACAATGGAATGAGCAATCCCTGAGGAGATACCAAGTCAAGGATGCAAGTTAGGATGCTTTGAGAAGGCAATAGAGGCTCTATCCAGCAAGTGTCCTCGTTTGGAACAAAGCAACGTCTACTCGCGTCATACTTGGTAAGTTTATTTAGCTCTTTAGGGGGAAGTGGTCTGGTGTTGGGTCTCTACCATCCTCCTCGCCAGGTGCTAGCAGCCGAGCTGCCTTGATGTAAGTGACCTTCTCCTAGGCTCATGTGGGGCCTAGGTGTGCGGGCATTGGGGCCAAGCGGATGGCACAATGTCTCTCTAGGATGACCTCCTAAGGACGGTTTGGGGCCAGAGGGCCCCATATCGTGCTCGTTGCGAAAGTCAGGGGTTGGCACCTAGTATTCGCTAGGCCCTGCGGGATACAATATTCGATGGGCATGTTGCCTGATGGATCATGAGATAACGTTTCCGAGTTAAGTCCTTGGACGTGTTGAAGGCTGACTTGTCTGGGATGAGTCTCTTTCAAGTGCCGCACGACATGCCGATCCGGGTCTAGACGGCATGGCCGTGACACCTAGCTCCTTGGCAAAGCGTAGGTCATGGAAACTTTGGTTAGCATGGTTTGTATGTGAAATCCGAATTTTACATGTGTCCTGAATGTATCTCCGAAAGTATTAATACGTTGCACTTTTTTTTTCCATTTAGGTTTAGAAGAGATTTTTTAACGAAGCTTGTATCAATGGCTATGAACTCAATAAAATTCTATTTCCCTTTCAAAAAGAAAAAAAGAAAAAATTGAGGTTTAATTCTCTTAGTTTTAAAACTAAGAGACCTAAAAACCTTTCATTCGTCAAATTGCTTCAAAAAAATCATTTCATCATAAAAAATAAAATTATCTTGTAGACGTTTGGCAAGCGATAATTTATATAAAGGATCACTTGGGAGAGGCAGGAAAGATAGTTAAATTCAAAATAATAAGGCTTATATTATAAATAAGTACTTAAAGTATATCAATTTTTTTATTTAGATACTTAAAGTATTTTTTGGTCAAAATAAGTACTTAAAGTATATATATTTTTATCTAGGTTCCTAAAAATTGACATGTGACATTGATTAAAAAATACATTAGGTACCTATTTTGATAAAAAAATATACTTTAGGTACCTACATTGACAAAAATATACTTTAGATACTTATTTTGACCAAACATATTTAAGGTACATAAATGAAAAGTTTTTTTTGGATAATTTACCTAAATGAAAAGTTGGTATACATTAGGCACTTATTTGTGACATAAGCAAAATAATAACTATAGGCTAATATTTGATGCACCGCAAGGGGAGTTTTTTCTTTCTATAAGCGGACCTCAAATAATGTCACATGTTATTTTAGGGGCACTAAATTCTATACATTAAAATCAAACTATAAAGACTAGACCATAAACTCTAACTTAAACCCTTAATAACTAATCCTAGACTCTAAAAATCCTAACCCTAAACTTTAAAATCCTAACCCTAAACTCTAAAAGTGCATCGCTTGTGAAAAATGAACCGCCAGTGCATCAAATCATTTTTCATAAAATAAAAAATAAAATAATAAGCGCAAAAAAAGTATCCAAACCCTCCGACCTGAAAGCATCAAGGAAAAAGTGAAGTCACTCGTACATGACCTAATTTCTCTGGTGCTGGATGTCTTTTCCTCTCTAGACTTTACACACAGATTCTCTCCCTCTCCCTAATCTTAATTAATTAGCTTTAAGCCAAAGTACATCCGATATAAGCAAACTCATTTTCTTCAAAAGGGGCTTTGATTTGTTATTAACATCTAATTAATTAATTAACTATGAATGATGTTGATATTTTTATAAATTAACTAAACAATACAATAATGTCCTTGACATCTTAGTGCTCATCTTATATATAGTGGCAATCATGTAGAAAAAAAGAAAAAGCCTACTTTAACAGATATATTGCCCACTCGGCCTTTGTTTTCTTTTCTATTTTGTTTTTTTCCCGGGAAAATTATCTACACATCTTTCCGAAAACAACTCATAAAGTTGAAATTATATTTTGAGAATTTAATATTTAGAAAGAAAGAAAATATATTGCAAAGCGAACGTTTTTTAAAAAGTGTAGGTAAAAATACTTTGTTCTTTTAAAGAAGAATATTAAATGATATCACAACATCTTAAGATTTATCATTTTGTTTTTTTATATAACTATAAATATTCGATTCATTCACCGACTAATTCAGATTGATTATTTTGGATATCTATCATGGGAACAATCCAATTAAGTTTGCTCAATTCACAACATTAGAATTCGAACCTCCATTGTTGCTTAAAGGATCTAACGTCTCGGAACCGTAAGTTTGAACATGAACAACTTTACAGGAGATGCAAATGCAATTCAGACGAGGTTTTTCCAGCTTTTACCACAGCTTTGGAGTGGGCTACCAAACCCTGTTGCAAATGCAATTCTTTCCGTTAGTGGGGAGATGGGGTTCTCTCTTTTTTTCTGCATGCACCCATCATGTCCGTCCTTTTCAATTCATCGCCCATCCTCCTTCGTAGTACCAAGAGATACGGACAAATGTTTAAATAGTGATCAGGGGACCAACAGCGGCGGAGGTATATATGTGGTGAGGGATGGTTCGCCTTAGCAGTATTCAAACGGTTCATTCAATTATCACCGAACTGAATTAATTAAAATATTTTTTTAACAATTAACTGAATTGAAATTTGTTTGGAAATTATTAATCAAATCGTTAAAATTTGATTAATTTGATTGGTTTTCGAATTGATCGAAATTTGTTATTACTTTTAAGGTTTGTGTTATTTTAGTTATATTTGATTAATTTTGGTATTTTTTAGTTTTGAGTTCAAAAATTGGTTGGTTCTTTGGGCATCTTAATGATTTGAGCTTAATATATAATATTTAATGTTTAATATTTTCTATTTATATGGTGAAGGTTTTGAGACATTTAAGATTCCACGTTTGAGTCTTATCATGTTTTTTAATTCAAATTTTATTATGGTTTAAGCTGCATCATACGTGAGTTTTGTCCATATTTATTTTGATCTAAATTTAAATATATTTTGTTTAATGGGTTTTTTTTAGGCATATGTACTTTATAAATTTTTACAGATTTAAAATATAATTTTATCGTTACTTATAACTTTACAATTTATAAAAAATCAAATTGAATTTTTATCATGTATGACGGTAAGATATATTTTTATCTTAAAGCTTTAAATTTTTAAAAGATTAAAAGTAAAATTTAGTAATTTAGGGGAGGGAAGTAAGGTCCTTCCAACTGGGGATGGGTATTTTTTCCGACTCCGTCGTGTTCCGACTCGATCCGATCGGATAAATTTTTTTTGTAGAAAATTAGGTTCGAGTTTTATTATGGATGAGGTTGGGTTCGGGTTTAGGGTGAGAAATATTTGACCTGACCCAATATGATATTAATAGTGTAATTTTCTCATATATTTTTTGGGATATTTGCAATAATGCCTCACCTTTATTTTTTACAATTAAACCCTTAAAATTATTTTTTTACAATTGAGCCCTTAAAATTACTATTTTACAATTAGATCCTTAAAATTGAATTTTTTTAATAGGCCGGGTCAGGTTGAGGTATATAATTTTCGGGGCGGTTCATATTTTTTTAAGGGTGGGGCTGGATCAAGTTCGGATTTAAGGTAATTGTTTTTGGATCAGAAAAAAAACGACTCGTGCCCATCCCTACTTCGACTACCTAGTTCCGCCGCTAAATACGTCTGTTTGTGAACCATAATAATTAATACTTGTCACTATTATACATACATATTAATTGTAATTATAATTCTGATTGTGTATTATATTGGTTGATTCCGGTTATAGTTATATTAATATATTTATTATAATTCTGATATCCATTAATTGATCGGATCAATGATTCTCATGTTGTCTCATCTTGTGTAAGTTCAAATCTTAACATTTGTCTTTAGAATGTAAAATCTCTACATAATAGAAAACAATATATCAATTATAATTCTACACACAAACTTTTAAAACAAATGGGAGGACGGAAAAGGGTTTATGATTGGGGATTCAAATATTGAGTAGGTAGCAATTTGGGATTATGTAATGCACATCTTTGCAACGTATTTGTGGGTCAATATGTGTTGCAGGAAAGAGTGATAGCGATGGCAGAAATCATATCATACATGCATATTGATGGTATTATTTGAGAGATAACCTCGATGATGGGGTAGCCCCCTGCCCCCTCCAAACTTTGTATCTCAGAATTATTGTGCTCTTCAATTTGACCCTTTGCTAGTTTCCTTCTAACCCTATCAACTTGTTTTCATTTGGATTACAATCCTATCCATATCCAAGTTTTTTATTCATCATGATCAATAAGAATTAATGCCCAATTCTAGACCTAACTTTGTTGTTATAATATTGTTATTTGTCACCGTTTCGATTTAGAGGTGACAATTAGGTCGTTCGAATCGAGGCCGGATAAGTTTATTTCTGGTCAGTTTATTTCGGGTTAGGTCAAATCAATATCGGATCAGTTGAATTTTTTATTCGGGTTAATATCGGATTAGGTTTTCGATTTGAGTCAATATATGAAGATGGTCTTTTAAAGGAGAAAAGATGATATTAAACCATTAAACTATTACTAAAGGTGGTTTTTAATTAGTAGTATAATACAAAAGGAGAATAAAACATACATATTTGAGCAAATTAAATACGGGTTACTTTCGGTTCAGGTTGCTTTTTGGTTCGATTTCGGTTTTCTTCGGTTTCGGGTCTAGTTTAGATCATGTTCAAGTCCATATCAGGTCTTGGATCAGATAAATCTATTCGGGTCTCAGGTCAAGTTTACTAGATCCAGCTCGATTATATATATCGTATTTCGAATCTTAAAACTAATAAGATGCGACAAGCATTATTATTGTGATTGCGGTAACTTATGGATGAAAAAAGTGTTTTAAACAAATTGTATTTATATGGTTACATTGATTGAGTATATCTCGATTGACATTGTTGTTGGTATAATATATATGATCAATATGAGATCGAGTATCCTTAAGCGCTCACTATCCTTCAGTTTATGGGTGAGGAAGAGTCTAGGTAGTATACGCATTGTACACTTATTTTAAAAAAAAACTTACAGATTATTATGAATTATATGTTTGCCTGTATTAGTTGATTCAGTTTATTAAAATAATATGTTTAATTAAAACATCTTATTGCGTTTTAACAATATAAAAGCATACATGCAAGATAAATTATAAAATCATAGCTTATAAATTTATATAATAAACAAAAGTATAAAGAACACTTGAAAGACTTTCAATTTATGTTGACAACCTTATAGACTACAAGAAATTCGGATTTTAGATCTTATTGTATTTTTTAACAATAATTTAGCAAATATTCATTTTATAAAAGGAATAAAAGCACCTCAGTAGCCAATAATATGAACTATGGGAAAAACAGACTTAAATACCAACAGAACCTTCATAAAATAATTGAAAAATCAATTGAATCCGTTCAACCGGTTAAGCTCCTATGCATATCTCTCAAGAATTTCCTCGAACACACGGTGAGCGTACTTAATTTTCTTGCATTTAAAATACAAGTCAATCAAATTTGTCCTAAGCATTTAGCTATTAATGAAATCATATCTAATAAAAATGGCATGAGTCTTTAAGCCTTGTCTAGATGCTGATGCACTTGTTAAGCTCTTAAGAACGGTAGAGAACGAACTGAATAAAAATTGTTGAAGGACCAAGTAATATTTTAGTAACAGTTTAGGAGTCAAATTAGATATCATCATTCTTATTAATGTGTCACGCCATCAATCTAACAAACTTTAATGCCAAAGTGAGTTTGTTATAAATCGATAATGTTAGTGACCGAAATATATTTTTTCAAACTTCAGTAGTGAAAAAAGAAATTTATTCAAGCATTAGTGACCATTGCCCTTGGTCTAGTTTACCCTTATTGTAATTATGTTATATTTCTTTGTTTATAATGGTGCGAAAATATCACCCATATATGCTTTACATGGTTATTAAATATATATATATAATTTATATAAAAAAATTCAAAAAGATGACATTCCTTCAATACGTGTCTTGCCGATGCTCATCGTCCATGCCGATTTGATCTTGGCTGGCATATGAATCAACCATCAAGATTTCTATTTTTTAGATCTATTTTACAAATGTATTAATTTTTTTGTAGATATGAAATTTTTTATTTTTGTTTAATATGTCTTTTAATTTTTTTTACCAAAATGATAGAAGTTTTTGTCATTTTTTGTATAAGCTTTAGTCTTGTTTTTGTACGTTGTTTTTCTCTCTAGGTTGAATTTTTCGCCTCCTCTCTCTAATTATGGATGCTAATAACGATGATCATTGTCTTATAAGTGTATTCTAATATCAAGCAGCCTGCTTTAACTGAGATCTTATTTATCATATTATTTGGTTATTATTAATGATGATAGTCAATTGGATAATGTCAGTTTTTCACTTAAATTTAAATGCAATGGATTCAAAAGTTTATGAGGCCACAGTTTATTAAAACAAGACTCTTTAATTTATAATTTTAAAGATATATAAGATTTTTTAAAAAATATTTTTATCTTAGTAAAAAATATATTATGAGTCGGGTCCATTTTTAAAGTCATTTTTTTTATTTTTTGTAATTTATTAAATTGAATCTTTTGTTTTTCCTTATAA
The DNA here is from genome assembly GCA_019671005.1 of Hibiscus mutabilis. Lineage (NCBI taxonomy): Eukaryota > Viridiplantae > Streptophyta > Magnoliopsida > Malvales > Malvaceae > Hibiscus > Hibiscus mutabilis. The sequence continues at coordinate 34,406,623 of CM033739.1, read as the reverse complement.
TCATTTAATTCAACTCATTTGGGGCTCTCCTTTTCTTGGGGGCTCTGTGCGGTCTCTCATCTTACACATGTCTAAAACCCCCACTGTTTAAATGTTTGATAAATTAGTTGATTTAAAAAATAACAATACTTATGAATATATATTACCTTCTAGTCACCATTAAACTATTGAAAAAATAACAATACTTTGTTTTTTCATATTCCCTTAGGTCATGGGTTCGAGCCCTACTAGAAACACCTCATTTCTTCCCTTATAGTCTCTCTTTCTCTCCCATCTAGGTAGGATTAGGATTAAAATTAAGATTTGTTAAAAAATAGCAATGCTTTACTAAGAGGTAAACGGCTGACCATGAAATGTACTGCATTCCCATTGATATAAATTAAACTTCTGACCTTATAGTTAAGTGATGAGATGAGCAACAACCACACAACATCTCATGATTTTTAATTGTTATGTTATTGATATTTATAAAAATGATGTTCTATATTAAAAAAAGTCATTTTTAATATACAAAATTGTTATTGAGATTAAATTTTAGTTTCCTTTGGTTTCTAGAAAATGTACTATTTGGGGGAAGAAAAATTCTATAAAAGAGTTGAGTGGCTGCCCTTTTTTGTTATCAGATAGTTGAGTGGCTGTCTGCTATTCATCATCAAATTATATTTGGAAGACCAAAAGGTTGGTTATAATTTTGGACCGAGAAATGACGTCATTATGAACGTTAAAGGGTGACACATATGGAAGCAGGGTAATATATATTTTGGTATTTAAATTTGGTTTTACAATTTAATTTGATATTTAAAATTGTTTGTCTAATTAGATATTTAATCTTGACTTTTCAATTTAAATAGGTACAGAAATTTGATTTCTTGATTCAGTTTGATTCTTTTGATTTTTTGTCCAATTAAATATTCAAACTTAGTTTTTTAGCTCAAATTACTGCATAAACTTGATTTCTTGGTTCGATTTGGATTAATTCAAACTTATATCTGTTTGGGTTGGGTGAATTTACTTGAATTCAAGTATTTTTGAAATTTATAAAATATAAATATTTTTATTTCAAATGTAATTTAATTGGACCAAAAAGTTATAAGTACCAAATTGAACCAATAAGTCAAGTTTGTCATGCAATTTAAACTAAGAAATCAAGTTTAAGTATCTAATTGAGAAAAAAACATAAGCGCCCGATTGAACCAAGAAACTAATTTCTGGTGCCTAATTGGAGAAAATTGAAAGTACCGAATTGAATCTTGGAGTCAGATTAAAGTAGCAAAATATATATATACCCATTTAATTAAGGGAAAACTACACTAGTGGTCACCAAATTGGAACAAAAGTTTTCTTTTGGTGCAGTCGGATGGATTCAAACTTGGGGCCTCTTGCATAAGGGGTCCAATGCCTAACCACTAAATTAGAATTAGAATTTGGTTAGGTTTTATCCAAATTAATATTTAAGTTATACTCTCCCAATCTTAAAAATAAGCAAAATGCTTAACTCCTTATGCAAGGTGACACGTGTCATCAGCTGGTTAGTCGAATAAAAATATTATTTAACCTACTGACAAAGAGAGAGATGATGACATGGAAAATAAAAAAAATTACCAACTCAGAGATTCCGTTAGGTTTTTAACGGAGGGAAACAAAACAAAAAATGTATCTAATGGGAGGGATGGTTTTGATGAAAAAATTAGTTAGGTGACCAAAACAGGAAAAGGGTGATAGATTGGTGACCACCCGTATAGTTTTCCCTTTAATTAACAAGTGGCGTAGGTTAAGGGGGATGCGTACGATAAAAAGTTGATGCGCGTATTTTCTCCCAAGTTGTAGCGTTTTTCTTTTGCTTGCTTATTTATATTTATTCTGCTTTAAGTGCCAACAACACTCGGACGCTAACGTTTGACTACCGATTCCTTTTTTTTTCTTCAGATTTTTGACTAGCGATTCTTAGAAATGCTTTCTCACTGTTTGTGAACTGTTTTTAATTCGTGGGTTGTTTTTTATTCTTTCTTTGCTTTCAATTAGTGGTTCAAGGCTTCAAGCTCCTTTTTTTTTCCAGAGAAACAATAGAGTTTTTTTAGTGTTCATTTTGCTTTTTTTAAGGACTTTGATATTAGCAAGTTCTGTTGATCCACAAGGTTAGTGAAGTTTCTCATTTCTCAATTCATTTTTTTTATTTTAATTTTGGGTTTATGAGAAACTTGAAACTTTTGAAAGATTCATTTGTTTTGTAGCATGTAAATTTTGCGAATATGGAGTTGATTTTTGTCGTTTCAGGCATTTGTCCACCCATGGAGATTGATCCATAGATAGAGGTAACGAGACCATGTGAATATTGTTGGAAATGGCAGACTCGGTCCTCTTGGCATAAGATTTACTCAGTTTTTTGTTGGTTTTTGGTTCTGTTCCAGTTGATAGAGTATGAACTCTCCTTCAACCGAACTTACGAGAACGATGGCGATATATGAGCAATTCCACCACATAAGCAGGTGGGGTGACGCCTTCAACGGTGACAATAGTCCGCATACCGGATCATCCACAATTGTGCCGGCAGATGTCAGCCTGAAGAACAAGGTGAGTTTGCATTACTGTTACTATTTCTTGGTTGGTTAACCATTTTCTGCAGTTCCAGGCTATATGACTAAATTGTGCTGATTCAAATCATAGGGTGAGGATGTATCTTGTGTGCAAGTTGAACCTTCCATAAGTGATCAAGACACGAACAAGCCCAATGACAAGGTAATGAATTCGCCCCAATACATACATCTACTTTTTTCAATTGTATAAATCTTTTATTTAAAGATCCATGGTATGTGCAGATACAGAGACGTCTAGCACAGAATCGTGAAGCTGCTCGCAAAAGCCGTTTGCGGAAAAAGGTAGATGGAAAATGCTTTTCGTATAAAGTATTTGCTTATGGTAGTTATTCCATTGCGTGGACATATACAAGTACTTACGAACCGATTTTATCTTATAGGCCTATGTTCAACAACTAGAATCAAGCCGTTTGAAACTAGCTCAATTGGAGCAAGAGCTTGAAAGAGCTAGGCAGCAGGTATGTTTTCTCCTTTTAATTGTGTTTCTAAACGCGGCATTGGTAACCAATTCGTTAACGCCTTAATGCAGGGTATATACATAAGCGGCGCATCAGATACCAGTTGTTTTGGATTGCCTGGAACTGTAAACTCAGGTTTGTGATCAAAGTGGTAAACAGTTATAAGTAAAGGTTTCCCTCCCTATGGATATAAGTATCACATTTGTCTCATGTAAATGTCCAGTGTTATATCTTGCTTTCTTGTTTAGAATAGTTTCCTGTGAATTTGCCAGGGATTGCTGCATTCGAGATGGAATACACGCACTGGGTCGAAGAGCAAAACAGACAGATTTGTGAACTTCGAACCGCACTCCAGGCACATGTTACGGATATAGAGCTCCGTATACTGGTAGAAAGTGGCTTGAACCACTACTGCAATCTGTTCCGCATGAAGGCAGACGCTGCAAAGGCAGATGTCTTCTATTTGATCTCAGGCATTTGGAGAACTTCAGCCGAGCGTTTTTTCCACTGGATCGGAGGATTCCGCCCATCAGAGATTCTAAATGTAATTCTCAGTCCCATTTAACTCTTATTATTATTATTTTCCGAATGTTATTGGTTAATAATTTTGTTTGTTCAGGTCGTGGTGCCACAAATTGAGCCATTGACGGATCAACAACATTTGGAGGTATGTAATCTTCGACAATCATCTCAGCAAGCTGAAGATGCTCTTTCCCTAGGAGTAGATAAACTGCAGCAGAGTTTGGCCGAGGGCGTAGCAACCGATTTGTGCTCGGGAAACTACAGAGCTCAGATGGTTGATGCAATAGATAAGTTGGAATCCCTAGAGAACTTTGTAAACCAGGTATGAGTATGACATTACTAATTCATTCATCCTCAATTATTTTTCTTCTTTTCTTAGCTGTTTTTGTTTTCGGATTAAACATTCGTAATATCAAGTGTTGTGAATTGCTCTGGTCTCATTCTATGCTTTACATCGTTTGTGTCTACTCTAAGCCCTAAGATGTCCACATTGTTTACTGGAATTTGCATATTTTGTTGCCAAGAACAGGCCGACCACCTTCGCCAACAGACATTGCAACAGATGGTTCGAATCCTGACAACCCGTCAAGCAGCTCGAGGTTTTCTTGCCATGGGGGAATACTTTCATCGTCTACGTGCTCTGAGTTCACTTTGGGCCGCTCGTCCACGAGAATCTGCGTAGCTTAGGCCTTAGAGAACCATCAATATGTGTAGGCTGTATGCACCAGAAGTTTGTTCCTCAACTGGTAAGCAAATGGATTTTTGGAGGTCTTGGTTTATGAAGTATGAACTACAACATATACATATACATATATATGTATGTATGTATACGTATTGTTGTTCAAAGGAACTTCTTGGGCATAAAACTGGTAAATATGAGTCCTTGTGCTGTACATCAAGAGAATTTTAGGTGATTAAAGTTAGATTTACTGGTGTTATATTCTTTGGATGCCGGACAATTATATTTGCAAGCTTGTGATTATCTTCCTTTTGGCATTTGTTGGGTTGTTTAATTTATAGCCTAATGACATTTTTCACTCTCATTTTTTTTCTAAAAAAAAATCATTTTAATCCTTAATTTTTTTTGTCTCTGTCGAAACCATTTTAAACCAAGTAAAAATAGCTTGATAATTAATTCTTGAAATTAGTGATTTTCGTTTAAATTTGATTTTGAAAACGATTTGGAGTCGCCACCGGTCACTTTGGAAGATCGAGTACCATAAAAACAACCAAAGATTCGTTCTTTTTAAAAATTGGATTCGGGAGTCGGTTACGTGTGGGGAAGTATTAGCACCCCACAAATGCCCGATATCGGTACCTTAAATTTTGCGCGGCATGTTGGCATTTTGAGAGTAATAATTCGAATTTAATTTGATCATTAATTATTAACCGAGTTTGTGTTCCAAATGGAAATATTCCTTTTATATGGAAATACATTTTTGAACCGAATATGAATTAGAAACACCCCTATACGCTCAGGGCACCTCTATTCATATTCCAATATATATTTCGAATATAAAAGGTTTTCAATCCATGATTTATTATTGTCTTGTTCATTTTAAGTGATAATCTAAAAGACTCTATTTAAATTTGTGTATTGTTTAAATCTATGAATATTATTTAATTTAAAGGTTTACATGAAATAACACCCAACTGTTTAAGCACCATCCATATTTAAACCAGAAATTATATATAATATTCTCTAGTTTAATTAATTAAGCTAATTATTAAAGTTCCAATCCTATTTAAAGCTCTAATTAATTAACTAGATTATTTATCAATTTCTAAGATTTTAATGAATACTACGTATTCTACTTAAAAGCTCATGTTGGATAACACCCCATAGCAATAGGACATCACCCAAATTTGGACTCCAAAATTTTTCACTTAATACACATTAATTTGCTACAATTATCTTTCTTAATTGAGTTTTAAATCCTAATTAAATTTAGAACTAGTAACAATTGATACTAACTCTAGGTGATTAAATTGTCTAACAATATACTATATGCTTTATTTTAAATCACGAATCAATCAACTGGAAATTAAAATGCAATTAAATTAAATAAACAATTAAAAACAAGATTAAATTGCACAAATTAAAACCTTTAATTTTGATTTTATTCATATAGGAACCAGATTGGAATACAAGACAAATTTCAGGCCAAAACCATAAAAAAAACGGATTCTAGGACCGACCCGAATAAAAAGGCGTGAATCCTAAGATCCAGCCTGCATAAAAAAAGGTGCGTTTAGGCATCACTATATAAGCCCCTTATCAGATAATCCATTTTTCTTTTATCTCATTTTTTTGTTTGCTTTTCTCTCTACTCACACTCTCTCTCAAGACTCTCTGCACACGAACATAAAATTTCCTAGAAAATTTTTGGAAATGAATTAAAATCCGTGGTCTGGTAAGAAGTTCATCCATGTTCATCGAAAACATGATGAACATAAAAAACTGCCAAACTTAGTCGTGAGTCTCGTCATCAAATCCCTCTCAGCCACACTTCGGCCACTTTGGCCTGTTCGCCGGCCACCACCTAAGACTCCAGCCACCGTTAACCTCTTGTCGGCCGCCGTGATGCGATTTTCGAAGGCCGTTCTGACCACCGCTTGAAACTCTAAAATCATCAAAAATTCTCTTTTTTCCTTAAATATAACCCTAAAACTAATCTTGACTCGATAGAGTCACCCATCTCTGCCATCCTAAGCCTAAAATTACCCGTAAACTGCCCCTCTTCGACTTCATCTTTGACTCTCCGACCTCTAAAAATAAATTTCAAGTTACCTTCCATCTTTGCAGGAATCGAAAAAGATGAGAAAAAATTACCTTATCGACGTGTCGACGACGCTCCGATCTCCAATTTTAACGACAGTTCATAGCTCTGATATTCACTTGGCTTCTCGACGGTTCATCTTCCAAAAAAAGGTAAGGCTTTCTCTCTCTCTTTTCTTATATTTATTATTATTATTATTATTATTTAATAACTCTCATTAATTGCTCATCATTGGATTTGACCAAAAAAATTCTCTCTCTATTTATAGTGTTGACCAAATGATGATGTCAAGTTGACGTCAGCGAGCGCCAACTTGATCCAGATCATGGGAGAAAAACCATTATCCATGTGATAGCTTCCGGGCCAATGGGGAGACACCATGTGGCATTTTTGGGTAGGAAAGTTAAAATCCAGCCTGTATTTGTGCTTGTTGGGTTGTCTTTTAGCAGATATGAGTTGTAGAAAAATGGGCCTATAATTGGGCTTTCAAGTTTATACATGTATTTGGACATTTGGAATGGATTTTTTGGATTTTTTATTATTTTTTGAGTTTTATATTATTTATATATTGATTTTATTCATAGAGAAATATAATATATACATGTATATACCTTGTTAAAATTTGGGTCTTACAAGTGCCCCTCTTTGCTCATTGTTGTGGTATAGGAATTGGGCAATGAACCATCTGGCTCTCTTTGCTCATTGTTGTGGTACACGAATTTGGCTCAAAACCATCTGGTTGTCACTCTGAGCCACGAGTTCTTCTTATTACAAACTTTCACTCCTTCCTCTCTAGAAAGCTTGAACAAGTTCTTTTCATTAGGAACTTCTCATTCCTTCTGTCAAGGCTAACTGCGAAGTCTGAACTAGTTCTTCTCATTAGGAACCCATTCATTCCTCTTGGCAATACTAATCCATCTCTCTGCAAAGGTGTCGAACAAGCTAGCTCTTCTTATTAGGAACTCATCATTCTTCTTAAAAACACTGATCTACCTCTCAATGAAGACGTTGAATAAGTAAGCTCTTCTCATTAGGAACTTCTCATTTTTCAAAAGGAGAACTCTTCTAATTAGGAGCTTTTCATTCTTTGCTAGGCGAACTCTTCTCATTAGGAGCTTTTTATTCTTTACTTGGCAAACTCTTCTCATTTGGAGCTCTATATTCTTTGTTGGACGAACTCTTCTCATTAAAAGCTCTGTATTCTTTGATGTGCGAACTCTTCTCATTAGGAGCTCTGTATTCTTTATGGGCAAATTCTTCCATTAGGAGATCTGTATTTTTTACCTCTTCTTATTAGGAGCTTTGTATTCTTTGCTAGGAATTCTGATTCACCTCCCCATCTAGGGAAAAACTAAACCTACAAAAAGAAATAACATCAATTAATAAGAATTCAACCTAAAGCAATATGAAATATCTTCAATTTCCCGCTTGAAGTCCTGAAATCTTTAGAGTCACCGTTTTTTCTGCCTAAAGTATCTTAATCTTTCAGTATGAAGCTCGCATGAAATCTTTTGTTTCTCTTTCTCTGTTGATCGATCTTCTACTATGCTTAAAACGTATGTGACCTGAAAAAGTCAAATTTATCATTAATCTTTTGGTATTAATTGTAAAGCAAATGTACAATTTGAGTATATCATTAAGAAACTTCAAGTGCTTCAACGAGAGACGCTTAAACTTTTGACCAATTAAATTGCGAATCTTCCTCATTTGAGCCCGAAGTTGATCTATCTTGCTTTCCAACCTCTGAACTTCCTTTTTTCCTTTCCTTTTTCTTTTTCTTTATTCTTCATTTTTTTTGAAATTGATGACCCAAAAGGTTAAAATATTTGCCAGTACCATGCCCTAATTGTCTTACTATGGTGACATTCGAAAAGTTCTCATCATTTTTGAAGGTGTCAGCCCGAATGATTTAACATCATGCCTGAAGGACTTATTGATGACCTGAAGGTTTTAGAATTATACTGCACTTTCTGTCGTGTGCAGACAATCAAATGTTCTCATCAATTCTGAAGGTGATGGCCCGAAGGACTTATTGATGACCCAAAGGTTTTAGGATTGTAATGCACTTTCTGTCTTGCACAAACAATAAAATGTTCTCATCACTCCTGAAGGTGATGGCCTTGAGGACTTAACATCATGCCCGAAGGACTTACTGATGACCTGAAGGCTTTAGAATTGCACTGCACTTTCTGTCTTGTGCAGACAATCAAATATTCTTATCACTCTCAAAGGTGATGGCATGAAGGACTTAACATCATGCTCGAATGACTTATTGATGACCCGAAGGTTTTAGGATTGTAATGCACTTCCTGTCTTGTTCAAACAATCTTATCACTCTTAACATCATGCCCGAAGAACTTACTGATGACCCGAAGGTTTTAGAATTGTAATGCACTTTCTGTCTTATGCAAACAATCATATGTTCTCATCACCCCGAAGGTGATGGCCCCGAAAGACTTAACATCATGCCCGAAGGACTTACTGATGACCTGAAGGCTTTACAATTGTACTACACTTTTTGTCTTGTGCAAACAATCAGAATTTTTTTTTCTGAAACCTACTTCTTCAAAATGGAAGTCGCGGGTTGATATATTTGCTTCACAAAAATGTGTTAGAAATCTTTGCTAATCTTTGCTGGATCTACTTCTCAAATCTCGAAGTTGTGGATTGAAATCTTTTCTTTTTCTTTGCTGATTATTGTAAATTCCTGCCAAAATGTACAAAAATGCTTTGAATGTATGAGTTAGCATGCTCCTATCTTAGGGATGCCTAACTATATATGATGCATGACTTGTGACAATTGAGGACCACTCGAATGAACTCTGATCTTTTTTGCTTCTCCGTTGAGTTTTCTGCTTCTGTTGCAATGATACGTCATCTCTTTAGATTGTTCTTCTCAAATCTTGCTTAGCTTGATCTTCTTGAGATTTGTCTTTGACGTATCGCTATTTTCTTCATGACCCGACAAAATTTGCCCTAAAATTTTATTGTTAAGCTCTTATTTTTCTTGAACAGATTTTTGTCTTCTTCTATAACCAAATTCTTTTCAGCTCTGCACCCTCTCTTGTCTATTCTGATCTAAACTTTTATGTCCAAAAAATCTTATTGCTCATGGTCAATGATGCCCCTCTAATCTCTTTGTTTTTTGCCCCCACATGTAGAATTTGCCCTTCTTTCATCTTTTAGGGCGAGCAAATGCTTCAAGTCCTTGAACTTTCTCCAAGTCCCTGAACTTTCTTTAGGTCCATTCTTTAATTTCAAAAATGTTGAGATTGTAACACTTTGAAAACTGACCTAGTAAAAATAGGGTTTTCGATGATCGGAAAATCAACTCCGACGAGTAATGAAATTATTGAATCATAAGTTATTGAGTCAAAGTTGATTAATTACTGGATCATTGCTAAGTATTGGGACTAAATCGTAAAGACTGGAAATATGTAGTTATTGGCTAAAACTTAGAAATAAAGCATAGAATGACATAGATTTAAGTCATGGCTAAATACAAGGATGTGTGCAATTAGACCACCTAGTGACTAATTTGAAAGGAATAAAATATGACTAGTGACTAAATTGGAAACTTTCAAAGTTAAGGTGTCATAGTATAAAAGTTAAAAAATACAAGAACCTAGAGTGTAATTTGGCCATGACCTTTCTTCGTGGAAAGGAAAGGTTCTTGGAGGAATAAAAGATTAATTTTCCCATTGTCATAAAATGGTGTATGTGGCATGTGGTGGCATAGTTATGGAAAAGATAAAAAGAAGGAAAATATGATATTAGATATTTTGGTTAATTTGAGAAAAAAAGAATCAAAAGGAAAACGTAATCCTCCGGGAGCAAAATTAGAGAGAAAGATATTGATATCTCATCTTTATCTTCTTCCTTAACTTAGTTAAGCAAGCACCTCCCTATTTCTAAGCACACTCCTTCATTGATGAAGCTTTCAAAGTTTAATTTTTTCATAGAATTCATTTTCCTCTTCCACTCTAATCTTATTCAAGGTGAGTTTATGGTGCAAATGCTTACCTTTGCCTTTAAGAAACATGGAAAATTCGTATATCAATTCCGTATGATTAAATATGGAAAATCATTAAAATCATGTCATTGTCTTGTATTCAAGGTAAAAGTAGGAATTTATCCACCTCTTCAAAGAAGCCCAAGTCAACGAACAGAGGAATTCACATACGTGACCATCCATAGCTTTGGAAAGTTTGGTGAGTGTAGTTAGAGTCTCAGGATTGGCTAGGTGCCTTCCCGATTTCATTATTATTGTTTATTGCATTGCTAACATTGTTTAAAGGTATTATTGCATGAAACCTCTTTGGAGGCAATATTGGTAAGAATTGGTAAGTTCATTGCATCGAGTGTTGTCCATTGAGCCATTGTCATTGTCTATGAAGTCATCAGAATATTGAACATGGATATGTTGTTCATTGGATATTGATATTGAATTATCGACAATGATATTGTCATTGAAACATTGATTATTGAATCATAATATTAATATTGTCACCATTAAAATACATATTGATCATTGATATTGACCATTGCATTGGCAAGATCAATGTATTGATAAAATTATTGCATTAACAAGGACTATTGGAGCTAAGGCTCAACTCTTTACAAGAACACTTGCTATTGCTAAAGCATGAAATGCTTTAAGTTTTCTAAACAATGGAAGCCCTTGGACACTTTGGAATGATACATGGTATATTGGGACTATGGTTTATGAGCTACGGCTTAAGGGTGACGACCTTAGGCGCAGAGGCTGGTTTGGTTGGAGGGTACGGGGAAGAAGGTAGCATTGAATCATTGTTATTGTATCGACACAAGCCATTACTTTGTGCTTTGGGCTTGTTTAAACACGGACCAATCTACCTATGTCCAAATGTAATACAAGGCGAACAATGTTAAAAGACAAGTAAAATTATTGGCAAGACTATTGTATGAATAAGCAAGAACAAAACATGGAAATGTATTCATGACATTAAACATTGTTCACGTATTGACATGCATACATTGAGGCCACTATGACCATTGATTGTTCTCATAAAATGTATTGTTATTGACATCAGGTTATTATTGGGTCACTACCTCACTAGGCAAAGTATGTCTAATGCATTCATTTTCAAGCATATTTCAGGTTTAAGGACTCCCAAGGGATCGATCGTGGTTGGAGGTTGCAAGTCATACTCTCAAGCCTATTAGTAAAGTCTCTCCCCTTATAACTCCTAGAATGATGGCATTTGGCATGAATGTATATTGAATACTTTATGTCATTGTCACGTGTGTTTTGTAAACTCCAAGTATCACATGTTTTATTGTGAGGATAATATGCTCTTGTTAACTACATGGATTTAATAGATGGGAGGAAGGATATTGTTGTTAATACATATGTAGTTGGTGCGAGGCTTGTATTTGCTTGATCTTAGATGCATAATTATGATGTGAAATACATGAATCATACGAATGAAATGGTAAAGGAATGCACATCCATAGCATGTGATTAAAGCAAGACTAATGAGGTAAAAATGAAATTACAATGGTATTGGTTTTTGGTAGAAAGAGATATTTGGCACCTATATTGAAAAATATAGTAAATGGATCCGTTTTGCCATGAAACTTGATATATATTAAGTTAAACACGCAATAATACTGTGAGTAAAATTTCATAGACATTGGACATGATTTAGGTGCCTAAATTGGATAAAAACCAAACATAATCTGTCATTACAGACCCTGTCGTACCGATACGAGTCGTAGCGTATTGGTACGAGCTTGCATAACTTGTCCAAGTTAACACTGGGTATCGTTATGCTCTTAGGTGTATCGGTACGGAATTTCAACACTAGAATTCTTCTGTAGCTGGGTATTGATACGCATTTAGGCATATCGGTATGAGTTTTAGACACTAGAATTTTACTGTAGTGGCGTACTGATATGGGTTGTGGCGTATCGGTATGATAATTGCTCACTGAAACTTGGATAGTATATAGCGTATCGATACGGGTGTGCCCATACCGATACTGCTCTAAGTTCCAACGGTAATAACAGTCAGGCGTATCGGTACGACCTATTGAGTACCGATACCAATTTAGGTAACTCAGTTAATGGCTGAGAATAAGTTTAAAAGTTTACAGTTTAGTCACTGATATTGGTAAGATAAATTGAGCTCTTGAATAAAGGCTAAATGCCATGAAACTAAATATGTTGGATAAATGATTATTGAATTTCATAGTGGTACATTGGTTTACATGGAAGGGCTAGTAGATTATAGACTTTACATTTGGGTCCTTAAAGTATGATTAAGATAAATTGAGCTAGCTAATGTTGTTCAATTGACATGGAACTTGACCCCTAACCCAATATTGTTATGAATGGCAGGTTAGTACCCTTAATTATATTGAATAATATTATGATCACTGATTTACAACTTGGTCTCTGAATTTCAAGAATACTGCAAGTTGGCCCTCTCAGTGATGTTACATATTATGAAATAAATCTTTTGCATTAGTGACTACATAGTAATGTTATGAATATAGTTTTACTGCATCATCTCACTTGAAATAAGAAAAATTTTGAAATTTCTCACCGCTCATACATCGTCACTATTTATCGTTAACATCAACGAACCCGGTTATCTAATAGACCGGGAAATGGGTGTTACAGAGATAAAGATTTTGATATAACTTTTATAAAAAAATGTTTTTGGACTTAAACATATTTCAGAAATATTTCAAAGTCCACAAAACTTGAAAAAATGTTTAAAATGTTTTGACTTTGTTCCTATATCGAATATATCTTTTAAAGCCAATTTTTAACCGGCCCTATAAGTGGTTTCAAAACCAGTGAGACAGTAAGGCCTAAAAACCAAACCTGGGAAACAGGTTTTGAAACCCTTTTCATGGTTTCAAAACCCCCAGCCTGGTTTCTATAGCAGGCCCCTGTAACAGCTAGTAATGTTTAGTAATGGTCACAAGCTCATTAGAAGGTTTAAAAAAGTCTTTAAGCATCCATGAAAGACAGAGAAACAACTACCAACATTCTTTATATAGAGAAATTGTATTTGTGTCAAAATTGCCATATTCTTTCTAGAAAACACTTGTGAGCCAAATTGTCAATATTGCTCAAGTGTTTTAGGTTTTGGGTGAATGCTTTAGTTTACAAACTATTCAACCTTGTGAGGTTTTCTTAAGTTTTCTTATTTGTATTTCCTCTTGGAAAAGAGTTGCTCAAAGCTTTAGGGTATAATCTTTGAGGGAGTGTAAAGGTTACTCTTGATCATTGAAAAATAAAGAAATTCAATAGTGAATTTAGGAAAATCCTAGTGTGGAGCTAAGGTAGTGGATGTTGACTTGGTTAGAAAGTTGAACCACTATAAATCCTTGTGCCCAATTTTTAATTTTCATTTGTTTCCACCACTTCTATTACAAAGCCAATTCACCCCTCTTGGCAACTCGATTAATGACGTACGAGCCCAACAATTGGTATCAAAGCAAGGCTCAATCAAAGGTCTAACCATCATTGAGACGATCTTAGAGGTGCTCGATCGATCCTTCAATCAAACTGCTTCAATGGCTTTCACTTCTGGCCGATACTACATAGAAGATTCTCAATCGGTCCACAAGCCACCATTCTTCAATAGAGCTCACACTCCTATTGTAATGATAGGATAAAGTTGCTCGTCCAAGCAAGTAATCTAGAAGCATGAAAGATCATCCTAGATGGTCACACTACTCCAACCATAGAGATGAATGCTTGGAGTGGTAAAGAGAACAAGAGATTCCAAACCAACACCAAGGCCATGTATATCCTTTTTTGCAGACTTGGTCCCGATGAATACGGAAGGGTCTCATCTTATTCTAATACTAAGGAGATTTGGGACAAGCTTGAAGTCACTCATGAAGGCACCAACGAAGTCAAGGAGACCAAGATCGGTCTTCTCAACCTTGAGTGCAAAAACTTTAAGATGAACCCAATGGAAGACATCAAAGCTATGTCTAATCGATTCTTCACCATTGTTAATGGACTCAAAGGCTATGGAGAAGTGATCCCAGAGGATAATATAGTCCGAAAGTTGATTTACTCACTTCTAGAATCATAGGAATCCAAGAAGACGATGATCATCGAAGCAAAGAACCTCAAGACGGTCAAGCTTGATGAGCTCATCAATTTCTTGCTCACCCACGGGTTGATGTCAAATGAGAGAGTAGAAGAGAAGAAAGAAGAAGAAAAGAGAAAGAATGTTGCATTTAAGACCTCTTTGAGCATTCAAGAAGAATCAAGTGAAGAAGAGACTGAAGATGAAGATGAAGAGATGGCCAAACTCTTAAAGCAACTCAAATGATTAATGCAGTGCGAGAAAGAAGAATCAAGACATGAATAAAGAAATAAGAAGGATCCCATTGTATGCTTCGAGTGCAAGAAGCCCATGCATGTCAAATATGATTGCCCAAAGATAAAGAAGAAAAGATCAAAGAAAAAGGCATTCGTGGCTATATGGAGTGATAAGGAAGACTCCACCGATGATGATGAGGTAGCCAACCTTTGTCTTATGGCCATAAAAGATGAAGAAGTAACTTCTAACTCATCTAATTTAAATTCTTATACTTTTGATTAGTTACAAGAAGCCTACGACAATTTGGTTTTAGTGTTTGAGACTTTATTTTTGAAAAATAAAAAGTTGATTTCAAAATTAAAAATCGAAAATGAATTGATTTCTAAAAACAATCTCAAACTTGAAGCAAGGTTTAAAGATTTTGAACAAAAGAACCTTGATTTACAAAACTTACTTCTAAAAGTTCAAGAGAATCATCAAAGAGAAATTGATGATATTAAAAAGAATTTGTTTAACAAAAAATTTCAAAAATGTAAAAATGGAGGTAACTCCAAAACAATTTTTTATCAGAGACAATATAGTTCCCTTAGATTTTTAAAGGGTAAACTGGTTAAGAATATTTGAGTCCCAAAAGGACTCATTTCTTCTAAAGATAAGGATGTCGTTGAAAAATGGATCCCTAAGGGAACTAATTCTTTTGGGACTAATGCCAATGGATCCAAAGCAATTTGGATACCAAAATATTTGCTATTGTCTTTTTGTAGGTGTGCTTAAGCATTGATGAGCAAAGTCACATGTTGGAAGCTCATGACACACAAAGGAGGAAGGACACTTGAAGAATGAAGGCTTAGCATCCTACCTTTGTTCAAGTGGTAAATTTAAATTTCATGAAATTGATTGATCATATTTTCCATGTATATTTTTTACTGATCTAAGCATGTTTGTATGACTCTATGTGGTGCGCAATTGCATATCTTTAGAGGCAGTCTCAATTGCATGAGTTACATGTTTTTGTCCTTTTATGCTCACTTCTATGTCTTTGGCCATTAACTTGTAATTTTTTGGTTGAATTTGGTGAAATTCATGCTTTGTATGTTTATTTGATGATTTTTTTAGAAGCATGTGTAGCAAAATGTGCAAAATGTATATCTAGGCCTCAAGCCTTTGTATGAACTTAAGAATAAGTTAAGGGTGTTACAATTCCCCCCTTAAAATAAATTTGCCTTCAAATTTACCTGAATTGAATAGGTGAGGATATTGATCTCTCATCGTAGCTTTAGGTTCCCAAGTTGCCTCTTCCATTTTATGATTTCTCAATAACACTTTCACCAAGGGAACATTCTTGTTTCAGAGTCTTCTAACTTCTTTGTCAAGAATTCGTATTGGCTCTTCTTTATATGATAGGTCGGGATTCAATTCGACTTCTTCAGGTTCAAGGACATGGGATGGATCAGATCGATACTTTCTAAGCATAGATACGTGAAAGATACTTTGAATCTGGTCAAATTTACTGGGAAAAGCTAATCGATAGGCCACTGGCCCTATCCGTTCAATGATTTCAAACGGACCAATGAATCAGGGACTAAGTTTCCCTTTTCTTCCAAACCGAAAGACTTTCTTCCAAGGAGACACTTTCAGGAAGACCTTGTCTCCAACATTGTATTGGATGTCTCTCCTTTTCAAGTCTGCATATGTTTTTTGTCTATCAAAGGCTTGCTTTAATCGATCATGTATGATTTGAACTTGTTCCCCAGTTTCTCTGAGTAATTGAGGTCCCAATACTTTGTTTTCTCCCAATTCAGACCAGCACAAGGGAGTTCTACATTTCCTTCCGTATAGAGCTTCGAATGGAGCCATTTGGATAGATGTCTGGTAGCTATTGTTGTAAGCAAACTCTACTAGGGGTAGAGATTTCTCCCAGTTCTTTCCAAAGTCTATAACACAAGCACGTAGCATGTCTTCAAGTACTTGTATGATTCTTTCAGATTGTCCACCTAATTGAGGATGAAAGGCTGTGCTCAAATGCACTTTGGTTCCAAGGGATTTTTGCAATGATTTTCAGAATCGATAAGTAAATCTAGGGTCTTGATCAGAGATTATAGCTGTAGGTACACCGTGTAATCGAATCACTTCACGGATGTATAGCTCAGCTAAGGTTTCCAAGCTCATGTTCATTTGAACAAGGATGAAATGAGTAGACTTTGTAAATCTATCAACAATCATTGAGGGAATTTGATTGGTTAGAGTAATTCGATAGGGACTTGATGCTCGGCTTTGACCCTCTGACAAGTTAAGCACTTTAAAACAAAATCTGTGATAGCCGATTTCATGCCTGGCCACCAGTATAGTGCCTTCAGGTCCTTGTACATCTTAACTGATCCAGGGTGAATCAAGAAAGAGCTTTGGTGAGCTTCTTGTAACATCTTGTGTCTTAGTTCTTCATTGTTAGGAACACATACTCTATCCTTGAAATAGAGGATTCCATTCGACTTGAGGGAAAAGTCAGAATTAGACTCAGAGTCTAGCTTGGACATGATCTTCTGAAGATCTGGATCAATTTTTTGGAGTTCTTTGATTCTTGAGATTAGACTAGATTGAAATTGAAGTTCAGACAAGAATTTTCATCATTTGGATAAACAAAAATGAACATTGATAGCCAAGAAAGCTATAAACGAATGGAAAAGATCATTAAGGGAGATTTTCGAATAGTTACTTGTAAGTCAAGAAAGGTCTAATTCAAATGGTTACTTGCAAGTCAAGAAAAGAAATATTTCGAATGAATTATTCTAGGATTTAGATTTAAGGGTTTACCCGCGTATGGTCTGTGACTAAGGGCATCAACAACCATGTTTGCTTTCCCCGGATGGTAGTCGATAACCAAATCGTGATCTTTAAGTAACTCTAGCCATCTCCTTTGCCTCAAGTTCAAGTCTTTTTGAGTTAGGAGGTATTTGAGGCTCTTGTAGTCTGTGAAAAAGTTACATTTCTCCTTGTACAAGTAATGTCTCAAGACTTTGAGTGCAAACATGATAGCTGCCAATTCTAGATCGTGAGTAGGGTAGTTTGACTCGTGTGGTTTTAGTTACCTTGAAGCGTAAGCTACCACGTTTCCATCTTGCATTAGGATACATCCTAATCCCAAATGAGATGCATCACTGTAAATAGTGTACTCCTTGCCCGATACTGGTTGGATGAGAACTGGAGTATGAGCCAGGGCTTGTTTAAGCTGATCGAAGTTTTGTTGTTGGTTCTCCAACCACACAAAGGGTGTATCTTTGCGAGTTAGCTTAGTCAAACTTACGGCAATGGGTGAGAATCCCTTGAAAAAACAATATCCGGCTAAACCAAGAAAGCTTCTGACCTTAGCAACATTCCTTGGTGGTCTTCAATCCAGGATAGATTGAATCTTGCTTGGGTCTACTTTAATTCCTTCTGCCGAAATGACATGGCCAAGAAACGACACTTCCGATTGCCAAAATTCGCATTTAGAGAACTTTGCAAACAATTGATGTTCTCGGGGGGTTTACAATACAATTCAAAGGTGTTCGGAATGTTCTTTCTTATTCCGAGAATACACTAGAATGTCATCAATGAAGACAACTACAAACTTGTCAAGATAGGGCTTGAATACACGGTTAATGAGATCTATGAAAGCAACTGGAGCATTCGTTAATCCGAATAGAATTACAAGGAATTCAAAATGGCCATATCGAGTACGAAAGGCTGTCTTGGGTACATCTTCTTCTTTTACCCTCATTTGGTAGTATCTCGATCGTAGATCGATCTTTGAGAATACTACAGCATCTTTGAGTTGATCGAAAAGATATTCAATCCTTGGGAGAGGATATCGATTCTTGATAGTAAGCTTGTTCAATTGTCTGTAGTCAATATAGAGTCTCATAGTCCCATCTTTCTTCTTCACGAACAAGATTGGAGCACCCCATGGAGATGAGCTAGGCCTAATGAAACCCTTGTCTTGTAGCTATTGGAGTTGCTTCTTGAGTTCTTTCAACTCAACAAGTGCCATTCGATAAGGTGTGATGGACACCGGAGTTGTTCCAGGTTGGACATCGATCCCGAACTCTACTTCTCTGGTTGGAGGGAGACCAGGGAGTTCCTCGGGAAAAATATTGAGATATTCAGATACAATAGGAACACTAGGTAAGCCGAATTCAAGTTCATCTTGTAAGACCATAGTAGCAAAGACTGATGTCGATTTCTTGTCAATTAGAAGAATTGATTCCTTTCTTAAACCCCATAGGTAAAGTCTCCTATTTAGGCAATCTACCCAGGCTTCGTGCTTGCTTAACCAATCTAATCCAGTACTAGATCGAAATCGTAAGTTGGTAGTACATTAGATCAACAAGAAAGGGTACATTTCAAACGAATAGGGGACAGTTTCTACAGATAAGACTTATGTTTGTAATCCCCCAATAAGGTTCGAAACTACAAGGCTTTGTTTTACAATTTCAGGTTTTAAGTTCAACTTTACAATCAAGGTTGAGTCTGCGCTCTAGGTTCAGTTCTTTATTGTGGAGGATTTTGTTCCATCCTCACACTATCTCCTTCATTTGAGGAGCCTACAGGACTTTCATCATCCTGACCAAGCCGTGTTTCAGACATTCTACGTTTAAAGAGAACAATTAG